>VZZY01007430.1:242-13099 GCA_013400335.1 Eurystomus gularis
AGTTACAACATACAAGACAAGTGCAGTCAGAGCTCTTCCTTCTTTTCTCCTAGGTTATGTTTGTTTATCTTTATTTATTTATTAACTGCTTTTTACAGTGTCATTTTCTAGTAAACAAAAATCTGGAAGAGAATGTTGACTAGAGAAATTCCTTTTGATTCCAGACTTGCATAAAATGAGACTTTGTTGAAAATGTTTCTCTTTGTCAGTAGCAGGATAAATACTTCATTAATTAATTGCCTAGTACAAGCTTATGTTCAGTGTAATTATTCTTAGTTTCTGTGGTATTCAGACATGAATTTAATGCCACCAAATTGAAGTTTGAAAATGCAAATATTGTCATAGTGAAATATGACACTTGTTTTGTCCTCTTTTTGCAAATTACTTTAGCAGAATTGCCACACTTCATTGCTAGTTCACAGTACTGCCTTAGTCATTAGTGTTGACAAATTATGTTCTGAAGGGAAAGAGAATTACTTTGCATCTGAGGTGATCTGGCCACAGTCAGCTAGCTACGTCTCAAAATTCAAACCTAAATAGCTGTCACTATTTTCTTTTAAACAAAAGAAAATCAAGGAGTGATGAGCATATTTCAGAAATCAAAATATTGTTTATGTCAAAATTATGTGCATATTAGTTCAATGAAAATCAATTATCTCTAGTTCTGGAACAGTTCCTAGTGGAAAAAACATAAAACCCACCTAAAAATGTCAAGTCATAATTATAATATTACTCTAATTGTATGGTAATCTAATAGCTAAAAATTCTATAACATGATGTAGGTAACATCTGATATATTACTGAGTGGATAAATAATCCACATACTAACTTATGGACTAAAATATTAGGGTATACTAGGAAGAAAGTGAGATGGACTTGTACAGAGGTGATACAACTGCAATCACTTTGTATATATCATATGAAAAGTAAAGGGTTAGCAAAGTAAGAATTTAATTGTGTGATCCTTCTCCCTGATTTCATAATGTCATACATTTTTGCTGGAGAGAAGCAGCAAAACAAGTGGTAGTTATGCAGCAAGTAGAGGATTTTTTTTTTTTTTACTCTGTGGACAGTGTATGTTAAGTGTGAAATTCCAGAGCACGTATTAAAAACTAAGTGGTACTTCATCATGTACATAACTTATTCTTTACTGCCTTTTTTTTTCAGTTTCCCTCTTTCTGGTAAATCTGACTGACTTCATATTTAGGGATACTCTCTGGGTATGCTTATCTCTCTTTCAGCCCATTTGGAAAGAGGTAGTCTGAGTTTGTGTATTCGTATCTCCCAGTTAGCTATTGGAGATTTGTACAATCACCTGTCAGTACACAGTACACACAGTGCATGCAATAGAAACAGCTGTCTAAACATGTTTTCATCATGATTCTTAATATCTTTAGTATTATATCTGATCAGTAATGCAGAGGGTAATCCTTCTTAATTTTTTTTTTTTTTACATGGGTACTTTCTATGTTGGAATGTATTCCAATAATTTAATGTAGATTCAGCTTTCTGTACAGCATTGTGCTAGCCTCTGATAAAAAATACCTTCAGTGGGTGATGCTTGAATATCTGAAGCTGAGAAAATTCAAAGCACTGCCCTGTTCCTCTACAGTGATTTAACTGAGCTGAAACCTGGGAACTAAATTGAGTATACCTTAATCTCTTAATGATAGTTTCCAGCTATCATTAGGAACAGACATTGCTAATCTGCTGCAGTGAGGAGTTGAACACTGTAGAAAGCGTATAGAACTTATTACTATAGGGTGGGAGGGAAAGAGTCTTTCTGAATTGGAATTGAGGAAAATTACTATAAACATCTTGTTGCAAAATTAATCACTAATACCCAAAAGCCTTTAGAGCAGGTCCCTGTTAATAGAAATTTTAAAATGGAATTAAAAAAAAAATCTTATTGTGCTCTTTCACTGATCACTAGAGCAGCCTCATGATTTCAGCACAATGTTCAACGAACAAAATTATTACTACAACAAAGAAGTGAGTAAACACATCCTTGGGCAAGACATGAAGTAGAGCTGTGGGTTTATCAAGTTTTCAATATATCTGAGCAATACTTAGGCATCATTATCTTTCTTAAAACACTTTATTCATAAGTGTGACAACAGGAGTTGGTAGAAAGTTGTCCGTTTTTTTGGTGTCACTGTGTAAGACCTGGTAGGAGAGCCTTCAGTAGTCTTTTTTTGCTCTGCACCAGATATGGTGTACTAATTGCTGAAAAAGTCTTAAATGTGGCGCAAACACAACATTTAGTCTCTAGTGACAACATACTTGAAGTTATAATGTAACCAGAAATCAGTGACCTGTGCTATATAAGATGAGAGGACACATTTTTTCAAAGGTAGAACTAAAAGTACGAAGGAGAAAATGATTGCTATAAAAAAATTAAACTTCTCAAATATGACTAATTGTTCTAGGTGTTTTTCTCCTTCACATTACATTACTGGACTTCAAAACCAAAGAAGTGTTCTGATCTCTTTCTCTACTGACCTGTTAATCCATTTCTCTTTCTTATGCTGTTTTAAGCTATTTCTTATACAATTCAGAAAAAAAAAAATGCTTTACAAACGTTAGTGTGCAGCTTCATTTTTAAAACAGTAATTTATAGGAATCTAAATTTGTGGGGTTGGGAAAGAATTGTATTGAATAAAGAGAAAATCTAGTTCTTGCTAAACTTTAAACATGAATGAGTTTTACTCATAGCTAATACTTATGTGCAACTTAATCTTATGTAGTATAATTTGATTATGTCTGACCTTTTGGGTAGTTATTTTTGTTTTTTCCCTTGAGATTAAGGACGTGCCTAATATAGAGCTTTTAAGAAAGAGCACTATGGCCCTGTTCTTTTTTGTCTTGGAAATTAGGAATACACAAATCTTATTCTGGAATAACTACCTGAAGAACATAATTCCAAACTTCCCCCACCCTTCCCTCTTTTAAACCCAATGCTTCTCTGAAATAAGTTCTCAGCCTTATATTACCCCCTTAGACTTGCTGTATATTTCTTTCTGTTAGTCTCATGGAAGCCTTTTTGCGATCTTAACAAGGGTCTTCTCAGGCATTTGCTATGCCTAACTGAATGTTTCAAGATTTTGTGTGACTCATAATTAGATAGTTAAACAAGAAATGATAGTAGATATATACATACATATAAAAGTCAGCGGTAATTGCTCTTTCTACTGTTGGATTAAAATATCTTTGGTTATTTTATGGTTATAACCTCCAAGAAAATTCATTTTCAAGTTTATTTCTGGACTTTACCTACCATGGAAAACTGGTGCAAAAACTGTGTAAGAAAAAAGTGTAGGGTTTTCATATAAACTTTCAATTTAGTTTGCAACTTGGTGAAGTTCTGACATTTGCCTTTTTTGTATGAGTTTTATATTTTGAGCTTATTAGTACAAAATGATTAACTCTCTTTTTATTGGTTTGGGGATACAAGGAATTTGGGAAAACATCAGTAAAAATGGTGAATAATTTGGCAGACTTAGTGATACCCTTTTAGTCTACATATAAGAGGCCCTATGAGACAGTGAGTTCTAAAATGAGTGTCGCATAGCAAAAGGATTTCTCTTTGAGTAAGCTGAATCTGTAGGTTACTAGAGAATGTGTTTTCAGTGTCTTTGTGTAGATCTTGAAGACCAGTTCAGGGATCATGAGGGGAAACCTCACCACCCCCTGTGAGGTGAACCGACCACATGATTTTTCTGCCTTATTAAAACAGTGAGCAAAAGAACTCAATTTCCCATAAATCTATTCTGCAATTCCCATAAATCCTCCAGGAAGACGGAAGCCTGATAAGGCCAGCCATAAATATCGAAAAAGAAAACAAACTCTCTCTTTTCCGCCTCACTGCACAAAGGGAGCACATCGCTCCTGCTGAGTGCACCCCCCCCCCTCCCTCCGCCGCTGCCGGAGAGGATCGAGGAGGAGGGGGGGAAACTGAACTAAGCTGTCAGCGCAGCCCCCTGAAGAAGCCAAGCAGACAGAGAGGAGGGAGCAGCCGCCGCGGAGAGCCGCCGGACAGAACTGCTGACTCCCACTGCTCTAGGAATCCGGGGGAGAGAAAGAAGCCGTGAGCTGCCGCCGGCCGTAAGGTGCGCAATCGTTGCCACTGCCGTGAGCCGCCGCCACGAGCCAAAACTGAAAGAATCCAGAAAAAAAGCTGCAAGCTGCAGCAAGAAGAAGAAATTGCAACAAGAGGCCATTGGAAGCCGCGTGCTGCAGAAAGCCACGCCGCAGAAGGCCACGTTGCCAGAAAAAGTTGCTCCAAGCTGGGAGCACCATATTGAAGAAGAAGTGGTGCCGAAGAAACTGCACCGAAAGCTGCACTGCCAGAAAAGACGTGCTGCCAGGAAAAGCCACTCCAAGCTGCAAGAGAAGGAGAGAGAGAAAAGCTACAAGCTGCTGACGTCACTGGAAACAGTCCAGGTCTGCCGGTCGGACATCGTCGCCGTTCCACGGAGACCATCACCAAACGCCGAAAGGACACATGCACGCACACACACGCACCATCCACACATACAGGTCGTATCTTGACATAATTAAGTCCTTATTTGCCCTTATCTCTCGGTGGGTGAGAGAGGGAGTGAATGGGTGGGCGTGGTGTTCTTTAATATTGTAATATTTCCATAGAGTAAATAAGGTTTTATTTGAATATATTTAGTAATAAACTTGTTAGATACTCTTTCGGTCTCCGTGTCTGCTTGCGAGCTTGGTGGGGAGATATCCCAATTTACCCTCAACCCTTCTCCCTTTGGGAGGTGGTCGGACCTCTGCGCGCCCGACTGCGACACCCTGTCTCTCAAAGGATCTGCTGGTACAATTAATAACAGCTGTTTTATCCACTTTCTGAAAATTATGAGGATGATGATGGTATGAAATAGAAAGGGAAGGAGTATGAGGATTTGAGGCATGTTAATGAGGAGCATCTGTAGGCCTCAGGCTTTTATGAATCTAAGATATCAAGAAAAAATCAGCAAAAAGCAGCTGAAAGATTCAGAGGTCATGGGAGGGAGAGTAACCTAGAAGGAACATGAGCAGGAATGCAAAATATTGAAATTGTTGTTAAGAGACCTGGGTGCTGGCAGTTGAGGGCAGGTGGAGCACCCAGGAGGTGTTGCCAGAAGATGCTGTGGGGATAACAGCATGAGGGGAAGCCCCAGGATGCTGAAGAACACAGGGAGCCAAGCTATTTGTGACTTGCCTTGGACATACCCGCGAACAAATGGGAGAATGGCAAAGAAAATGAATTCTGCCCACAGGCATTTGCTTTGTGCCCAGATTCCTGTCACACAGACATTAAAATTATTCTTTTTTTTAATTTAGTAATCTGCCCCAAGCAATGCCTATGCTTTTCTCAGGCAAACAGCCATCACAGAGCATTCTTAAATGTCTTGCTTCAGATCTGTAGTGTTCTGAATATGGTGTCAGCAACACAGCCCCTGTTAGAGAGAGACATTAGTTTCAGTAAGTCATTGCCTGTATCTCTACATTGTTTTAATTGGTGCCTTACATGTTTTTAGATGTAATATTGATATTAATATGCAAGAAATAAACTTCACAAGTTAAGTTCTGTGGCTACAGGATAATGCTTCATAGATAGACTAATCCAATATATCTGCCACTGAATGATTTTCATTATTGTCCCTAAAAATTGTTAGAAAACAGGGAATAAATTATTGACTTTTTTAGCCTTCTGTAGCATGAGGCTAGTAAATAAAAATGTAATGACAGTATTGTTATTGAATTAGGTGGCCGATTTTACACTTGTGCCCGTTAGAATAGAATCTTCTTTAATACGACAAATTGAAGGTAAAAATAATTAGCAACAATCTAACCTGGCACAAATGCAGAGTGATATGTTCCTGAAAATTTGCTGGGCTAACATGACGTAAAGAGGAAACACAGACCTTTAGTATTTTCTTCAATGCTCGGAGCCTCAGTGGAGCAGTGAAAACTGCTCAGCTTACTGGGAAACTCACACACATTGCAAAGATTTGGGAGAGAAAACTGGGCTCTTTGGGCCATTTCAGAACTCAAGGCATCCATCATCAGTGGCATTGCACACCTTCCTATGCTCTTGTTCCTTCTGTGTTTATAATATTCAGGGGATGACTGCAAACTAACTTCTGTTTTCCAAAAGAAGTCAAGTTTTTCCTGAAGTCAAGATCTCTCTGAGAAATGGGGAGGGTCTTCTGTCCTATAGCATCTGACAGAAATAACCTACTTAGGCTTTTCCATTTCATTATAGTCTTACATGACAGATTTTCTATAAAGATTTTATACATGAAGACTTTTGTTCTTACTCAGGATTTACTGAGTTTTACTCTAACAACGGAACTTTCTACTTGTACACCTTTCTACCTTCTGCCCTTCTGCTTCTCACCCCCCTAAACCCAACCTATTTAGCTTTTTACTTTGACTTTCCACATGCTAAAGCTCTAGGGCTTTTCAAAGCAAATAGCTAGCAGCTTTTGTTTGTATGGTCTAATTGCAGAGAAGTATTACTCAGAAAGGTGCCATACATTTATCTTCATGCTACCACAAGATAATATATTCATATCACCTTAGGCAAGTATAGTCTTTCTCAATACCATTTCTAGTGGAAATAATGCCTTAAAATAGGCTGATATGATAAAAGGAGAGCTTCCTATCATATACAGCAGCTATTAAGAAACATGCTGTTACCCAACATATGTGCCACTGAGCCTTTTGATGAAATAAATCAACCAAGCACTATCAGGATACTGCTCTGACAATCCCACAAAGATCTTCTTCAAGGTGAGGTGACAGATATTCATAGTCCTAACCTGAGATCTGATCATGAGATCTATCACTTATTTCAGTCTGAACTTCTCTAAACATAGCTCTGTCTCATTTAGGTTAACCTTTACAGGAAAGAACTACTAATTTTTACTGCACACCACAATAAAAAGTTTGAGATTTTTAAACATTAAGAAAGGGAGCTCTATTATAATAGCAGTTAGGGGGAAATCAGTTTGGCTTCTGTTTTTCTTATTTGGAAATGAAATAAGAAGAGCTTTCTTGCATCATAATTAAGGCCACTATCAAGGGGGTAAATGGCAGTGTTAAAGACAGATTGTAGATGTAAGCAGGACCGCCGCAGTCTAACAAATAGTCAAGGCAAGCTCTTGTGTGTTTTGAACCATGTATTTGTGATTTCTAGTGTAGCTGGATGAAAGAAACCTTACAGGAACAATAGTCCAATGAATATGCCAATGTTTGAAGGAGAGTATTGCTTTTCCCTCCTGCAGCTTCTGCTGCATAAGGCACCATTCACAGAAATCTGAATGACTCAAATGCAAGTGGGCCTATGCAGTGTGTTTTTGTATGGTGCAAAATTGATAAGGCTGCATTTCACAAAGGAACTGAGAGATTTTTACCTGGTGGTGCTGGTGCTTTTCTGGTCAGTTTTCAACTAGTAGTCAGCTGCTATGTGGGTAGATTGGGTTTGGACCTTTTCCTGACCAGTCACAAAAGCAGTCCCAATATTTGGACAAAGGCTAAAGAAATAGCTTTAGTCATATTAGAATCTACAGTCAAAGAGAGTTATGCTAGTATAAAGGTTCATTTTTGCAAATGTTGCCAGTAGGGAAGGAGAATAGCTACAACAAATAAAAGTTGTGGGTTTTGGTTTTAGGGTTTTTGTGCCCTTTTTTTCTTTTTTAAAATGAAAGTGTGTCTGTTGTGAACATACCATCATACTAAAAAGATTGAACCCCTAACCAAAATGGGCATATGGCTGTAACAACAGTAATCCCTCTACCCTTTCTTAAAAACATACAAAAGAATTATTGTTAAGAATTGTTTTTTTTCACTTTTTTCCCATCCTCTTATGTAGCCCAGATAAATAAATACTTTAAGTTTATAAAGTGTTATTAGTAGGAGTTCCACTATCACTAGAAAGGCTTTTCTTTTTCAAGTTACACTCAGCAACTCTAAAAGAGGCAATTGCTGCTAAATTAAAGGAAATCTAACTTTATTTTTCCTTGGTAATCATTGCTTTCGAATGTTGTCAAAGGAACTTTGGTCTTTTTCCCCATTGTAGCATTCTGCTACTTTGGATTGTGCTACTGATAAAGCTTTATAAGAAATGTTCTTGAAGCTAAGAAGATAAAAAGTCCAATTTATTGGTTCAGTTGTTAATTTCACAGCTCAGTGATTATTTCAAAATATACACTGGTTGGTTGAGCTCCATCTGTAGACAAATATTGATTTATAGAGGAGGGGTTACATTTTTTCATGCAAAGAATTACTTCACCTAATCCTCTATGTTGGATTTTTTTTTTTTTAATTAAAAAATAGTGAAAATTTCAACTTAATTGGTCAGAAGGGTGACATGAAACTTTGAGTTAAAGTATTTTCATTGTTACTAAGAAGATGATGAAGGCAGTTTTTATTTTTATAAAATATCTACTTTTAGTCCCTTTTTGCAATAACTTCTTCCTGGAACAGAAGAATCAAAAGCTCTCTCTGTATTTCCATTTAAACCAATGGAGACCTCCAGGTTTAAAAAGATGCTGTTGATGTTAGCTAGCAACAGCTTGTTGCTACTCTCTTGAGCATTTAATGACTTCATTCAATAAAGGCTGTTAGCACCTCCATACCTTTTAAGCATGACAGAATGCTTCTGACCTCAGTGGGAATAACGTACAATGTGGACATTCTAATGTCTGTCCAATGTGCCATGCTAGTGGAAACCTTTTGTGGAAAAAAAAAAAAAAAGGTTTGGAAGAGTCAAAAGCATAGACAAAGTCTGTGGTAAATGACCTTGGCATTGATGTTTCAAAATCAACATATAGAAATTATAGGAAACTATTTTATTTTATTGCCTTTATTGATGTCCAGTTCTAGAGCTTTTAGTTTTAATTAACCTTACCGTCTCACAAAACGCTCCGCTTTCTGTATGGTTTTATGCACATCAAGACCTCTCTGGCTCCATCTGCAATGTGGTCCAATGGATCTATTTTGGTTTTTTTATATAGTTTTTTTTAATGACAGTGTGAGTTTTGCTGTGGGGACTTTTTTAGTCTTTATTAAGTTTCTTCTTTACACATGTAATGTGAAAGGAGCCTTCTTTATTGTCGTAAAAACAAATGTACCCTGTAAGCCATTACCTTAGGAAATATTTGTGTTGTTTTATTTAAAAACTTTGTTTTGTGCTTAGACATTGATTCTATCTAATTATATGATTAGATCCTATCAATAAACACGGGACTATTATTTAATATAACTCAGATATTGGATCATGAGGGTCAAATATCACAAAATAAGAAAAGTATTTATGTAGGGCTGTGATATGAAAAAACAAACAATGAAAATATTACAAAGCAAAAACTTCAATAAAAAACAATCACCTTTCTTCACTAACTTTTTATCTAAGCAAACCACTAAGTCAGTGGAAGTTCTTCCTAATTAAAAATAAAACAACAAAATAAGGAGGAAATAGGATTAATCTGTCACTTGATTTAGAGTGAAGCTTTAACTCCTTGTGAGTTCTGATTGAACTGTAATCAGTTCATTCTGACTACACTGAATACCATGTTCAAATTGGTGGTGCAGGAGTGTAAAGCTAAAATTTCATTATGAAAATTATCTGAGTCACTATTCTATACTTGAATAGCTTCAACAGTCCACTTTGTAGATGTTAATAAGGTCTCTTACAGTGTCGCTTTTAGAAATGTTGTCTTACTTGAGTCACAGATTCTTTTTGAAATTTCTACTTCACCAGAAAAACTTCTAAGCATTTGTCATCACAGATTAGAAACAATAGAATTATACATAACGGCGCAGCTTAACTGGCTTTTTCGTAGTGATGGGAAATCAAAAGTTACATTAAATTTGGAAGATGCTTTTCAGCCCATTATTGAACTAAAAGTGGATTTTGAGGACAGACTGCGTTCCTGGAGTAAATTCTGCTTATGACATTGAACTACTAAAGTTTTCTGGAACTGGATTGGTTCAGTGAGGAATGCAGACCTCTTTATATTGTCCTCCTTAGCTGAGGCTGACGAAACAAGAATTTATTGATAAAATATCTGTTCCTTGCCTGCAGATCATAGGCTAAAGTAATGAGTAAAGGAAAAAATCCATTGATATTTATAGGACTAGTTAAATGCATCTGGCATCTGTTTTTCCAGCTGCAACAAATTCAGTAAAATTACATACTGCTTAAAGTACAGAAAACAGATTCAATCTAGCTGTGAGGATGTTTGTATCAGCTAATTATGTAGATTGTGGCTCCAAGATATAATGGCCCCAAGAGACAAAAGGGGTTAAAGAGGTGAAAATATAGCTCTACATGTTGGTAATATTCATAATGGTACTTAGTTCCGCTTGAGGACAATTTAGTGCCTTCTGAACCACTATCAGATTAAAACATCCCTCCATTTACTCTCAAAGACCTTGATCTTATGGTATTTAATAATCTAAAATTAGTATTGGAGTCCATGGCACACTCTTTCTGAGTAGGTTGCAAGAACATCTCTAAAGTTTAGTAGTTAAATAGTGTGAATATAAATTTGGTAACAAAATGCAAACATAAAGCCAAATTTTCACTGCAGCATTAGCATGACTTTAAGCTAGTGGTTTTCTTTTTCAAAAGGTCTGTTGTGAAAAGGTAGCTATCACTGGTCCTTCAAGCCAATTTTTACTTTAAAAGAATGTTTCTCTCAATTCACAAACACACTCTCACTCTTGTTCTTTCTCATCACTCTTAGTGCTGAAGCCGCTGAAGTAAGGTCTGTTTGGGAAACACAACCTGATAGTTCCTTCTAGACCTAGTGACTCCAACAGTTATAAGCAGGGCTCTGGGTGTTGCTATTAGGAGAGAAATTTCTTTCCAGGTTTTAAAACATTGTGAACTTCACAGCCTAGTGTTTGAAACTCTGACTACTGTGAAAAATCTGAATCTCTGAAAAAGCTTCTGGGGGTGTCATTTGAAGAAGGAAGTAATCTTGTTTCTCAACGCTCATTTTTTAACAAAGCAATGTATCACTCTCTCTCTCTCTCTCCCCCCCTCCCTCCCTCCCTACCTCTCTCTCTGCATGTTAAAAAAAGCACTGTTCTCAGAAAGTAAACTTTAATATGTTTTGGAAAAATGTTCATATATCTGATATCAGAAACTAAACTCTGCTTGAAAGATGTATTCCTTTTCCTAGTGTTTCTTTCTGCATTAATTCTCTGTAAACAGAATACCCATTTATTGTCTGTCAGAATATCAAACAGATTAGAAGGAAGATCAAATGCCCTGTCAGAAGAAAAGTCACTGTTCAGAAAAGTTCTGAATGGTATGGGGTTGTTGTCTTTTCATTTCTTCCTTCACAGTTGGAGATAGTACCAAATAGGGCTAAGATTCATAACTGACAAAGAATGAAAGCTGGATAGAAATAAATCAACCTATGTTCTGTTTAAAAAATAATTATTATCCACAATAGTGTGAGCTCTCTATTCTCATCTTAAAGCTTCTAAGCACTTTTAGTAATGAAATAGCCTGTCCACAAAAGTAGCATCAGCTCCAGATCCTTGAAAAGTTATTTCGGGTCGAATAACTCTTAACTGCAGTTACACTAATTCCCAATATGTTTGAAAAATTACTCAGTAAATTGAAATCCTATAAAGGTTTTCATTTTTACAATTGCTTATTTCTTATTTGCTATTCTGTAGTGAAATGGCTGTACTTAGTACTTGTAGACAATACCTCAAATACTTTTAAAACCTGATATATTAGTATTTAAGCTGTGTATTGCTATATGCTACTGTATTACTTAGCTGCGCAAAACCTTGATTCCATACTACTTTTGTTTAAGCTTCAAAAGGCTAAATTCAAATATATGATTGAGGCTTAACATGGTTGAAGTTACTTTGTTGAGTACTAGTAGTACATGTGATTTGTGATTTCTAATGCACCTTCTTCCTTTGTCTAGTGTGTGATTAAAAAAAACCTCATCAGTCCTCAAATCTGCATTTTCTGCTTAATCTCTTTTTGGAAGTATATGCAATATTTAGACTGTATTCTGTATAAGAACATAGGGTAATATTTTACTTTTGGTTAAACAGTTTACAAAATAACAATGTTATTTAGAATCTGTCATTATAAGCAGCAATGCTATTTAAAAACAAACAATGAACCCCTGTCCATTCTCTGCTCTCGCTTTTGGCAAAGTCAGCTTACTTCACCAAATAAGCCTCCTTTTACTTGACAGTCAAATCAAAAATGACAACTGACCCCATTTGGTTAAATCCCCTATAGTTCAGTTGTAGATAGAATGTCTCAGGGCTTTTCCCAGAATTTGACTTTGATTATCTAGTATCACAAAGGAGCTGCAATGAGGACCTGCAAGTATGTATGTGTACAAAAGGAGGGGTTGGGAAGGAAGTCAGTTCTTGTCTGCATGTGCCACCTGCAACATCCAGGTTGCCTGTTATGGAAAAACGTTTTCACACATCCAGATTCCAAAATAAATCCTCTGTATTTATATATTTATAATAATTATAATTTATATTTATGTATGTATTTATAGCCACCTTACTTGACTAGTGGAAGTTAATCTGTGCTATCTGCTCTCTCTATTTTCTATTTCATTAAGATGGCAAAACCTTTTAATTATGAGCTAACCAATTATTTGAACTCATGAAAAAAATCAAAATGATACAGTTCTTAAGACATATTTCACAAGACTTATCTTCCATTCCTTAAAAATACTGTTACAGAAATTGCAAGACCAATTTTATCTTAAAAAGCAAAACAGAAGAATAAAGTCTGTATCTATTTTTTTTTTCTCTGATAAGTTTATGTATTAGGCAAATAAATCTATTAAAGG
>VZZY01007430.1:13110-46019 GCA_013400335.1 Eurystomus gularis
AGGCTTGGAGGGGATTTTTGTCACATATTTTGTTCAACATACAGAGCACTCATCTATAGGCATTTTCTAATAATTGTGTGTAATCAAACAGAAAGTTGTTGGTTATGTTGGTGAAAGATGGCTTGGAGTTGAATAGTAATGGCCTTCTAGTAAGAAATGGAGACTTACTCTCCTTTCAAAGTCCAGTTTGGAAAAATTCACAAACATTCATTTTTACTGTGTTTACACATCTCAAATCTTTCAGAGGATTGGAAGGATGTTTGTTAGAGGAATAACTTTTTTCAGTTAAACTGTGTTGGTTTTGTTCTGTAATTGAGGTGATGTCAGAAGCTTCTATAGAAATGTGTTAATTATACTGCAATATTACTGCAAAAGAAACACCTTTCTTCATCTGAGAGATAAGAAGTAAGGAAGTCAGGTTCTTCAAAGGAAAATCTGTATCAATTGCATGGGAGTTGATTTATTTTTAATTATGTAAATAACAAAATGTGAATGTTTGATACTTATGCTGTATTCTAGACTAGTTGCAGCCTATAAACTTAAGGCTTCACATTTAAAAATAGATTCCTTTAATTTTTGAAGTTACAGGCATTATCAGGTAAGAAAGTACACACACATTATTTTTGTAAACTATTTTCATATATGTGCGTGTGCATGTATATGTGTGTGTGCATGTATATTTCCAAACTGCAGTGAAAATATTCCATCAAGACTAGTCATGGGCCATAACTTGGTTTAACAAAAACTCCCCTGCAAAATCTCTGCAGAATTTTGAACTCTGGTGTATGTTTGGATATGCTCCCAGTTCAAATGTAAAATGGCTCTGAGTCTGATTTAAAAAAACAAACAAACAAAATACTTCTATTGACGTTAGGCTGCTTATGCAAAGGGAGAATTCATGTTTTGCTCCCAGTTCAAATGTAAAATGGCTCTGAGTCTGATTTAAAAAAACAAACAAACAAAATACTTCTATTGACGTTAGGCTGCTTATGCAAAGGGAGAATTCATGTTTTAACTAATAACAATGGTAAGAAATGAAAAATAATTTGAAACAATCATATAAAGAGGGCTATATTCTTTGTACAAAGTATTCTATTAATAAATTGCCATCATCCTTGTTCATTCTTAATTGCAATCAAAGTCAAGTATTTGACCAGCTAAAAGACCATGAAAACCATGAGAAAGTCTGGAAGAAAAAAAAATCAGTAACATTTTTCTATAATTTAACACAAAACTGGTGTCCAGAATATAAATAGTACAATGAAGAATAGACTACAGGAAATATAATAAGAATTATTTCTAGTACTATCAGAGAGATTGCTCTTCTGAGATAATACAACTCTGCAATGAGAGCAACTTTTTTTAGGAAAAAATAATTTCCTTTGCGATAACTGAATTTCCCTTTGAGTTTGTAGGCTTACAATTCTATGGTTTATTTGGCAGTTCTTATCTTATCCAATTTATTTTTAACATGATAATAGACTGCAAGTTGTTGAGATGATACAGAGGACCTAATGACTCTTCCTTTCTTGGGGAAGGAGATATTTATAATAGAGATTTACAATTAACTGATAGTAAATAATGAACTGTGCAGTGTGTTCCTTCGTGGCCTGCTTTCAAGTATTGATTTCTCTGATGCTAACAAGTGAAGATAATGGTCATTATGCTTTCTGAGGACTTGAGTTCACTTCAGGTGGATTTCAGTGGATGTCAGGAACTGTATAAAGTAAAATTAATGCTGTTGGTCTGTTTCTTTGTGTGGAGAAACTGATCTTCAGGAGCAAAATTTACTGAAACTCAGAAGTAAATTCAAGGAAGCAATAAAAATAAAGATCTGTTAGCTTTTGTTTTCATTTCCCATCCTCTGGGACAAAGTGCCTTCCTGGTAGGAAGACGTAATTTAAAATTTTTTTACTTTTAATATTATATTAACAACCTGGCCATTATAGATAGATCTTTAGGTACTTTGTAACCTTGGAACAGTTATCTTTACTGTTGCCAGCTAACCCCAGTACAGCAGTGACAGCTTACATTTTATAGGTTAAGGTTTCCTAGAAAATTAAGTAGTAGTTTAGACATTTATGTTTTATTTCCTCAGATATTTGTTACAAATTATCACATTAAATAAAATATTTTGTATGTATTTTAATTTAGAAAGTGTCATTATTTAAGCAGGTAACAGAGAATGCTTATTTTAGTATTTACAATTTTGCAACTGGGACTCAAATAGTGAATTTTTTGTTACAGTAGACAAATGAAATGGTATCACAGAAATTTAATAATTACCTAAAGGATAAATTGTAAAACTCCTGTATCCTTCATGCTCAGATGTATGGGTTATAATCTTGGAGAAACATGCATCTTAGTTCTGACATTACAGACAAATGTGAATAACTTGACCCAGCTGGGTTTGAGTAGGCTGTTCAAATACCTAAAATGATTTCTCTCTGCAGCTGTTTGCAAGAAAGGGGCTATAGCTATTGCTAGCTATAATTACTGTAGCTAGTAATAATGTTAATATCACTGAATGTACATAGCAGAATTGCTCAATACTAAAACCATAGCAGCTGCCAAACTCTAAAAATTACTTTTCAAAGAAATAGTGTTTTCATAAGGTAGGCATATGAAAGACTGGAATTGGTAGATATTGTTAGGTGCGCACAAGCCCCTGCATGGGACGCTTGTCTAAGCTTAGGATGAGCTATAGCAATGCCCTCTGGATACGTCTGCTCTGAAATCACTAATAAAGTTGTATCTCTGGCTGATTTCCTCACTGGCCCTGAATTTACATATGTGTCTGCAGACTAGCTGGTTGGCTGTAAAAAGGGATAGATACAGATCTTTCCTGTGGAGAAAACATAAATGACCCACTCACACAAAGATGTGTTCCACAAGAGTGCAAATCTTGCCAAAATGCTTAGTACACTTTTTGCTGCCACATCCACTCCCTCATCATCAGAATTATAATTTTCTGCCAAAAAAAAAAATAAAAAAAGAAAGCAGAGGAAAAGCATCTCTTATCTATAGGAAAAGATTAAAATAGTTTTTATCTCAGCCTTTAAGCTACACAGTTATGGCCTCTGTGAAAATAAGTTACATAGATAGTTACCTATTTGTTAGGTTTTGTCTTGATTTTTGAGCAAGGAGAATGACTACAAGCTTTCAAATGTAACTAAAGTTCCTGTTAAGAAAAGCCATCAAGTCATCTACAGTTATTTTTGTCTTGTCAAACAATGTCAGAAAAATGAGTGTGCATAGAATGCATATGACAGAGCTATATGTACAGCAGGAAAGTCAGTAGCCTTGCATATTGTTTTATTTAAAACAGTTGAAATGCATCTGTTTTTGCAATCTAATATCTAGGACAATAACAGATTTTTCCTTAAAGGCAGCTATGCTATGCACACATAAAATTTAAAGATGGGTGTTTGTTGTTGGCTTCTGGATGAGGGAAAGAAAATGCAAATTCCCTCATAATCATAGAATTATATAATGTATTGGGTTGGAAGGGACCTCTAAAGGCCATCTAGTCCAACACTCCCTACAATAAGCAGTGACGTCTCCAACTAGATCAGGTTGCTTAGAGCCCCATCAAGCCTGACCTTGAATGACACCAGGAATGGGGTCTCTACCACCTCTGTGGTCAACCTGTTCCAGTGCTCGACCACCCTCATATTAAAGAACTTCTTCCTAATGTCTAATAATAATAGTACTGTGCTTTCCTTTTTGTAACTGCTCTCTTTGGAAATGGATGCTTTTTAGGTAGCTTTAATAATTATTGGTGAGGCACTGAAGTTTTCAGCTGCATCTGAGGTTTTCATGAAACCTAACTTTGATCCTACTCATTTTTTTTTTTTTTTAAAGTCAGCTCTGCACACTTAGTAATAATAATTGGACTGGTTCAGGAGTGCCATGGCTACAGGTCAAACTTCCATGATTTAAACGATCTTTCTTGATTCATTAGGCCTGCTCTGTAACCCTATCCTTCTTTGACATAATTGAGGAGAATTTCCCAGTTAAGAAAAAAAACACACCAAGCAAAATGCAGTATAGAGAAGGATAAGGATGACAAAGTGAAAAGATTGAAGTGTATGAAGAGATTTTAAAAGTTAGGTTTGCTTAAATTATTCAGTTTAAGTAGTATGATTATTTTTTTTCACATGCAAATATATTTTCTTCTTCTCCCCTGTCCTTTGAAAATAATTTTTTTCAAAATTATACACTATATGACTATTTAATCCTATATTGTAACACGCAATTAAATACTTTCTTCACCTAAGAAGAACTTTCAAAGAAGGTGCCTAACTATGAAGGGAATAGAGATTTTGAATTGTCTCTGGATCAGAGAGTGCTATTTCAAGATTGATAAGTCCTGGAAAGAGACTGCATGATATGTTTTAAGGGTAATGCTGGGTGCAGGAGCTCAGGTCAATCACACCATGATCAATGTGATCAAGTGAAAGCCGTTTATTTGGTAAAACATCGCTCTTTTTGTAATCTCCTTGGCATAGCACACACTATAAGCTATTCCGCTATTGGTTACATTGTGCATATCATTTACCTAGCAACAATTTCTAGTTGGTAGCACATATTCTTCAAGCTCTCGTTATTGTAGGATAGCTCAGTCCATTCTCCCTACACATGCTGATTGGTTGGTGTTCTTGTTGTTCCTCCTACTGTGACCGCTGACTTCTTGCCAGGTTGCTGTTCTGTGGAATTTGCTCCTTAGGCCTCTTATCTCCTTCACTCCCTGGGACTCTTCAGCCTCAGGGCTTCCCGGGCTCTTTCAGGGAAACATCATTATCTGCTCAAGGCTAAGGTCCATCCCTGAGTCCTCAGACCAGCTGTGGACTCCCACAGCTGGGGACATAAATTAGAGCATAAAGAATGAGGGATTTCTGGTATTCCCATTATGAGGGTGAAATGATTCTTGATCACTGCATGTTTACTCTGGGTGTGTAGATTTAATTAATTCTGTGCTTCAGGGCTTCTCCTGGTTGAGTATGCACTTATACTCTGGATGCAACAAGAGATATTCAAAAAACAACATGAAAAGAGGTGACTTTGTCTAGCTGCATATGTTCTTTAATGCCTCAAAGGGCACATATTGACCTGGGGTTTGGGGAGGGGGTTTCTTTTGTTTGGGCTTTGGTTTTTTTTTTTGGTTGGTTTGTTGTTGTTGTTTTGTTTTGTTTTCCTTCCCTTTCATAAAGGAAATTAGTTCTACTGAAAAAGATGAGTTTGGACGAGATGAACAGATTCACAACTAAATGTATTAGTAATTAGAATTCTCTGCAGTTTGAAATGACAAATACTTCTAAGACTATTTTTTCCTCTTCTGCAATGTAATCTTTAGTCAAATGTTGGGCCTGAATGGACCTTTTCCCTATGTAGTTTTATGAGTGCGGAAGACTTGCTCTCAGATCAAATGAGGTTGGGATAAGCATTATGATTTTTATAACCTCGTTCTTTCCCTTTTGCTTGTAGCTTTTGTGGGTTGCTTCTATTTATTATATTATGGGGGTTGGGGAGGGAATGCCTTGTATGTAAGATTAAGGCTTGTTATAGGCTATTAAATGTGAAGTGAAACATAGTTTGTCAACTAATTAAGACTATTGACTTATATCTGGTACTTCTCTGGAAACAATAATACATATAATTTCAGGTGGCATGAGTAGCCTTAGCTGTGTTAATAGCCCAATCAAAGTATGACTGTATTTTATCTTCAAAATCAAAAGGATATTTGGTGCGATTGTAAGGAAGAACAGAGTTAGTGCTGTTTATTTCCAGTCTATTTAGTGACTGTTCTGCTTGACTCTTCAGTGTCTGAATTTTGTCTTGTTTTTCAGTCATAAAGTACTTGCAGGATGGTATCCAGGTGTGTAATTTCTGCACTTATGCCAAAAGTTATCTGTGAGTACTCAAGTTACTTTCCAGTACCCAAAACCATAGTAACACACAGCTTGAGTTCACTTTATTTACTGATCTTCAGAAGTTCTGAAACTTTATGAATACTATTTCAGACTCTTTCCCCTTCCAAAAATCTATACTTCCTTTCCAAGGCCAGCTATTTTGAAAAGCTGCCACTGACTAGTGTTCTCTCTGTCTGTTTGCACATTTATCTCTTTGAAATGTCATAATTTGAACTGACCATACTTTAATCTTAAATTCATCATAAATGTAAACTCAGTTCTACCTGTAACCAGGTAAATTAGACTTGTAGTAATGTAATGTAGACTTGAGAAAAATGGGGTTAGTATTGGCTGCTTTTCAAATGAAATGCTAATCTGAGAAGCTTATAGGAAGAGGAAGTCACTTAATGTGATTTTACTTATTTAATGTGATCTAAAGTTGATGCAAGGTACCTCCGTAGTTTACGCATGCAAGGCATATACCATTGGGCTTTGGGCTTCCTATCTTAAAACAGATTATTTAAACTAGCTTCAGTCACTTCTGTTGCTGTAAAATGTGTCGTATTTTTCTTGCACAATGGAATATTAGTTGAATACTCAATGCACTCAAGCTTGACTCATGATAAGAATATGACCAAAGCTATTCTTACCATTTTAAATTGCTGTCATCAGTTACTCTAGTGACAAAGTGTCAGTTCAGTTAAAATTGGTGCTGTAATAATGTGGATGATAAGTAATAAGTCCCTAGTAGAACATTTCTATTTAAAAAAGTTTTCCGATGTTTAGTATCATAGATGTGTTATATAGGACATATTTTTGTATGGCTGCAGAAAGGTGAGGTATTAAATGTTCAGCAGTTTTTGTCAAGAAAGCATCAACGTCATACCAGCACACCAAAAAACTCTACTGTGAATTTATTAGAAAAACTGATAACAAATATTAAATAGACACCAATTATCTATTGTTTAAGAAGTTATGAATTCTTAAATTAAGGTAATTCAATAAAAATCAATTATAGAGCCCAGTATAAAATGTGTAAATATTCTAAAAATTACACCAAAGAAATACTGATGTGAAGACAAGAACAAGACTGGGATGATTCAGTTCTAGTGAACAGAGGCATGGTTCAAGGCCTTCCATACTAGTGGGATATTATTTCATTTTATTTTTCACTCAGAATCCTTCTAAAGAGTTAAATATTGGGAATAGTTTATTTTTTACATCTGAATTGGCAGCATATGGAGTTCACTAGAAGATTAAAATGAGCAGGAGTAGTAGTAATTCTTTTATCAAAATGAAAGCAAACTTGTTACTTTCAGTATGGGCTAAATGCTCTCTGAACTCCCACTGCAGGGATTATTCAAATTAAGAAACTCATAAATGGAGCATTGAAGTGCTGGGACTGAGTTGTGGGCCCCAAGTTGGAGTTGACCTGTGAATGAGTCACAACCTAGCAGAATGTTTTGTTGTTTCTGTTAGCTTCATGTTCCAGAGGCAGAACCTGGCCCACCTGTGTCTCTGTGGCTCCACCCTCACCCAGGTGGTCATGGTTGGAGTGGTGGGTGAGGCCAGGATTATATTAACCAGGAGCCAATTAGTTAGAAGAGCTTCCTCCTGGGTGTGGCTTCTGTTGGGGCTGGTTGCATCTTGCTGAGCTCTCATGATGGTGTCCTTCCATGTGAGGGGCCACTGAGGGAGCAGTCTCTGTCTGTTGTGTCCAGCAGGTGATGCTGGCACCACAGTGGGCAGTAGAGAAGCTGGGCCCACAGGAACCTATGTGAGGACTGTCTGAAAGAAGACTTGTGAGGGGATGTTGCTGAGTTCAGCATTGGCCTGTGTGATCAGGCATCTGATGGCAACATAAAATTATGATGGCTGAACCAGCACAACAAGCATCAAAGTCAGGCTTAAAGGCAAGTTTACTTAAAGTGGCAGATTTGTATATAAGGCATTCACTGTTAGCTGTGCAAGAAAACTGGGTTAATTAGGAGATTTTAATGTAGTCAGGAAAAAATATTTGAAGAAAAGGTCAAGAGAGACATACCCTGTCAAGGTGCATTTTTAAGTAGACTATCTATTTTCATTTATTTTATTTGAGAAAAACGTGTAAACTAATATTGGCAGCCACAGGTGTCCATGAGCCCAGTTGTACCAGTGTCAGTGGGGACACGTGAACACCTGCTTGTTTCTGCCAGCAGCCAGGTTTGTGGACTTGGCAGTGGTGGATGGGCCATGATTTAATGGGCATGTGTTGACAACAGACTTTATGGACTAGCTTTATGGTCACAGCTACTTATTCCTGATTAGTCCCAGCACAAGGGAAGAGGAAGTTTCTGTCACTGTTCTGACAACTTATGCAAAAGATAAGGAAAAAGAATAGTTGCATGAAAGTTACTGCTGCACCAGAGCAGCCATCACAAAATGATGACAACAATTGAAAATTACTAAAGATGACTTGCACACTTGTTTTTAGGCTTTAATAAAACACAAAATGACATCACCTTGTAGGCACTTGTATTCATGGAAGAAATCACAGCTATGCTGAAATCATCTGGCAAGGCTTGTGGATAGCACGGCTGCTTAGAATCACTGCTGTTTTCTAAAGCAGTTTCTGGAACCGTAGTGATGGAAGACTGAAGTAAAAATAACAAAATAACTCTAGGAATATTTCTGTTGTCTGTTTTAGCTGTTTGTCTTTCTCTTTTCCTCTTGTGGGTAAAGTACAAGAATGCATTAAGAATTCTGGCATGGACATTTGCCTAATCAGCAAAAGTGAACAAAACTAACCCACCAAAACACAAACAAAAGCAATAGTATGTGTGTGCTTTTAAAATGCAGAAAATTGTCTATACTGTTTTTGCAGATATGACTCATTAAAATCAATAACAAGACATAGCTTTTACATAAATCTTGCACTGCTTGTAAAGTAGCCTTGTATGCAAATACAGCACGATAAGAAAATGTCAAATAAGAAAAAGAAGAAAATTCTTCATAGGTGAAGAAATAAACCCAAACTGTCTGGGCCATTTCAAGATCAAATCAAATCTGTGTAGCTTCCTGTAGAGTTAAATTCCACACATTGGAATTTTATATTTCTTTTGGGCTCTAGACATAGGACAAGTAGCTTTCACTTCACTTCACTTACTACTAGAATCACTGGTTTGTTATCCATATCTTTTTGTTCTAACACAGTTTGAAAAAATCTGTATTCTGTAATATGTATGTATGTAACGTGCTGTAATACTTTGCCAGTTAAAATGGTTTGCTATTTCTAAATAATAATTTGAATGTTAAAAAAGTTAGTCTCACTCTTGTTTATGACCAATTGTTCTCAATCTGGGATTGTTTCTTTACCCTGCACATGAATTTCATTATTTCAAAACATCTGTTGGAAAGCACAAGTACCTTTTTGGGTACAGAAAAAAAACATTCATCCATTTATCTTGTTGCATTAGAATAAGTAAAGATAAAAGACTTGATGGGGTTTTTTTTCTGTCTTTACGGTTAGTTGTTCTCAAGAGTTTTGTTCGTATAGTCCTCCTCTCCTCAAGTCAGAAAGTTGAACCTCTCCTGAATCTTTAGCTTTCCTCTTGTGCTCAAAATTGAGAAATACATCATCTTTGCATAGTTTTCTTCTGCCAGAGCCTATTTATCATATTAAAAGTGCTTCCTGGTTCTCTATGAGTCATGAGGAGTTCAACAGTTGTCTTTGCCCTGTGTTAGGGCACATGAGTAATCTGGCCAGGAATAGCATGAAAGTGCAGACATGGCGGAAGACTGGCTTGCTTCAAGGACATATGGGACTACATCTGGGGAATCTGGGAGGCATGCTGGCTATGGATGGCTAATGATGTAAAAAACCCCATTTTTATACATTCTGTAAGATAAATTTGGCCAATTTAAGTCTTGCCACTTAGTGGCTTGTTTGTCCTTTCCTGTGTCATATCCTGAAAAATGCACTAACTTGCAAACGGTATGGATAATCAGCAATTTTACCTTTGAGGATAAGTTTGATTGTGCATTTAAAGTAGGACCTAAAAATACCTAATGACCTGAGATAGTCAAGACTTAAAAAAAATATATAATTACTTAGCCTACCCATTTAAAAAAAAAAAATAAATCTAATTCAGCTATGGTAACTGCTCATACAGGGGTAGATGATTAAACTTATTGAAGTGCTTTATACAATAAAAAAAAAAGTGTGTAGGTCAGCATAGCAAATCAGTTGCATTTGAAACAAGCCGCAAGTAGCAGGGCTGCTGAGCTCCAAACCTTATGAAGTGAGAGCTAATTGCACGGTTTGGTCATGTAGGCACACGCTGTTGTTGCTAGGTTATTGCAGGATGAGAATAGATACTGTGCCTGCCAAGGGCACAAGGGAACAAAACATTTCCATGTGGCATCAGATATGATGAGACCATGACCTCATCCCACATAGACTTATTAGCAGTGATGAGCATGAGTTGTCCACCCAACAAGCAACTACTCTGAAGTAGTCTATGCTTAACATTGAAATGACAACTCCAGTATTAATGATGAAGCCTTATACATATATCCTGTAGAAAGGCAGGCTACACCTTTTAACTGGAAACATAATACCAAGGCAAGCTTGTCCTTTCACCTTAGGTATAAGATAAGCATAACTAAAAGAGACAGATTATTGTTAGAAAAGAAATAGAGAGGTATCCCTGAAATCTGTAGGCAGTCACTAGAGCTGTAGTCACCTTACTTACAGAGTAATATGGTGGTAGCTCATCACAAAATATATGGAAAGGTATTGCTCTGAGGCAGTGAGTTCAGAGTGACCTTGACAATAAGTATAGATTGTCTAGGAGTGCCTGTGGTGTTCTCATCTGTTTTAATAGCCTATCTTGGGGCAAATTTCCTATTATCACCTTTTAAAACAAGTTTGCTGGAAAACGTGTACGTGCTGTACACCCAATATTCAAAAATGTAAATAAGTTTAGTAAAAACATGACATTTCTTAATAAACCATCATGGTCTAGTGGGAAACACCAAATTCATTTAAGTGATGTTGGATTGCATACATAGATTTTTTTTTTTTCCTTTTTTTTCTTTTTTTTTCCGCATGCTGAACAAAAATCCTTGGTTCAGGGGATTTTGTAGGAAAAGTGAATTACAGTACTTAATTACACTTATTTTCTTAGAATTATTTCCATACATCTGTTGTTGCTCCTTTGTAATCTTGAAAATTACACTTTTTCAACTCTGAATAAAATATTGCTGTGAAGAGTTGCTGTAAGTATCGTACATAAGAATTAAATGTTAGCTGACATTAACTATCAAAAAATGTTAAGCATTTTTTCAAAGCCTGTGTTTTAGACTATGGAACAGAGAAGCACCTTCATGAAGTTGGCTTGCCATAAAGAACATAAGGCTGTGAAAAATCAAGGAATTATCGAATTCCAGTCTTTTCCCACTATTTGACTAACTTACATCAGGCACTCCATTTTGAAATAATTAAATTTTGATGAAATGGATGCAGTACATAAAATTCGGTAACAGCAGACACTTAACATGATTTTCTGCTCAGTAAGGGGATTCAATTGAAATGGGTGTCTTCCAGCACAGAAGTGTATAGTTGAAAGCAAATCAGGGGAAGGGGAAGATAGAGGAAGAACAGAAATTCTTGGTGTTCAGAATAAAAATATTCAAGCTATGCTATTATAAGCTGCTGGTTTTAGCATAAGCTTGCAAGACTGATGTTGAATATAGGATATATAAAGCAGCTAGTGGCGACAAGATAGTTGTGTGTCCCTTGTAGAGAGTATATTATGAGTAATTATAGAAGTCTTGGTAGACAACTACTTGAAAATCTTCTGAAAGTCTGTTACAAAGTACAATTGGACACCTGACTTTGCAATGGAGATATCTTGTTACTTAATTTGTCTTGACATTTTCTGGGTCTGGGCTATGACTTTGGTGCTATATGACAAAAATGTGTTTTTATTCAATGTGACCTTTTACTCTTTTCCTTTTTTTGGGCACCAAACTGTTTTTGGCTGCGAGTATATCCAAAGGGACCATATGGCCTCTATACCATTCAGTGTAGTAAAAACCACAGGTTTTCACCATGAGGTCCACTAGTTCATATTTCTGACTTCACAAAAAATGATTGCTTACATTAATTTGATTAAGTTACAAATGCATTCCTCCAACAACTTATTTGGGAATATAATATAAGAAAGATCAAGAGTAAACTGTTCTTTGCTAGGTATAGTCATGGTGCTGAGCCCTGGTGCTTGCGGGTTCTGAACAATGGCAAAGGTATTATTCATCTGGTACTCATTGACAGGTGAGTGATTGCATATTCATCGCAAGTTAGTCTGTTTGCACTCTTCATGGTACAACTTGTAATATAAGTAACATGAACTTTCTAAATCAGGTAATGCAGCAAGGCAACTAAGTTCCCAGGCCTGCATATGAGAGAACAAAACCTACCTTGAATCTTTTCTGGGGTATAACCCAGACCTGTGTCAGCCTACTGCTTAAGTCTCAGTCCAACAGCACTTCTGCCTTGTTGTCTGCTTCAGACCATACTTTCATTTACACTGTGTACTTCCAAAAATTTTTCTGGATGTAACCAAGTTGCACTTGTATTCTTTCCCAGTTAGAGGATTGTATTAAAATAAAGTGAATCATGTCTACTTTCTGAATTCGGTGAAAATCAGGCATTTCTTAATGCAAAATTGAGATCACAATTTGATCTTCTAATCATCAAAGTCATAGAGAAGTATTATGGGAAGGAGCGTGTACTTGAGAGATGACATTTTCTTGCAATTTCTATTGTCTTTGCTAGGTCTTAATTTTAAATTATTAACATAATTGGACTGAAATAAAGTGGTCTATGATTTAGGCATTAGATTATAAAATCACCATAGATTGAGATTATGCAAATTAAAATAATTCCCGTTTCACTCAGCTGCAAACTATCCAAATTTTCCTGTTCAGAACATTTGCATGTAAATAATAAATGTTGATCTTGAGATCCATCTGTTTCTTCAACATTATGGTTTTTTTGTTTGTTAATATTTCACATCCTCCACTGATCAGTAATTTTCAGGACTGGTGAAGTTTTTGAAGAGCGCTTCTGCACTAAACTAAGTTTGAATAATATTTATAGACAAAATCTTCTGCTGTGCCTATTGCACATATTTTCCCATTCATGCAACACAGCATGAATATTTTCTTAGAGGCTGAATCTTGAGTAATTAATATTCTTGCACTTAAGTATAAAGCAATCCATGCTGAGATATTTTTCATTGTAGCAAATAAAACTACTAGGTTCTTGCAAGAAATGAGATTTCTGAAGTTTTTATTATTTGTTTTCTTCCATCGTGTCCTCACAATGATGAGGTATATCAGAGACCTTTTTTGTCACTGAAGGCAGTTTTTATGAGAAAAAGGATAAAAAGCTGTTTTCCATAATAGAGTTTTGGAAATAGTCCAACTAGTCATTGCCATTCTACTAATTCATTTATCAATCTCTCCAATAATACAAAGACGTTTGCTTTGTTTAAATGTATGCTTTGGTTAATATGGTATTCAGCCTAAAGTACAGTTATGCATGCAGGTAGTACATTTATAAGAATATAATAATACTGTAATAAACACTGAGCGAAACCTTGCTGAGTGTGGCTAAATTGAATTAGAATGGACTTAAGTATTAGTGATTCCAGAGAAAAATAGTTTATATTCTTCAGTTTATTGAAGGTTTTTTTTGTTTCATTTTGGTAATAGTAACAAAATAACTCTAAAAAATTTGATTTAATTATGTACCCTCTGAAGTCAGATTTTTTAATTTCTGTTTTAGGGTCTTTTTAAACTTTTTCTTTCTGGCTGCTTACAAGGTGGTTAGAAAACGTACTTTTCTATAGGAGCAATGTTATGGAGAGAGAAGTGATGCATTCATTGGAGTAAACATTCCTAATTTTAATATACTGTTGAGCTTTAAATGTGTTCACCAGTATTTTCATGCTTTGACTGTTGAACTTCTTTTTAAAATAATTTTTTTAAATCATTCTTGTATTGGGGTTTAGTATTTTTTGATTTGGTTTTGTTTTGGTTTGGTTTTTTGCTATTTTGCAAGTTAAGTTGTCTGAATTGATGACTTGACATATTCTTAAACAGCTCGGCAAGATATGATTCCATTTCTTCATGATCTTTTAAATTGATTTCTTTTTATGTACTTGCTGTTAATCAATGTTGGTGAGAAACTGAATTCCTAATCCTGTTTTCCCACTCTTTGCTGTCTATATATGAAATAATATTTATTGTAGCTTTATAGAAATAATTTAATTTCTTTTCCTTGAGTCTCAGTAAATAGCGTAGCCTTGTGAAACCTATTTAGAAGTCTATTAAAGCTTAACACGATTCATCTAACCCTACTGCTGTCCTTTTGTCAATGATAATCTGTTGTTAAAGTGTTTTTGCTTTTGCCTTTATTCATAGCTTCAAACTTCATAATGAAAGAATATGTTTTACTAACAATAACTGGAAATTTATAACGGAGGATGAAATCCTTTTTCTGTATATGTCACTCCTGTAAGTGGATATTAACTGTCTATAGACTACGCATCTCACTGCTGCTTTTTTTTTTAAAGAGTATCTCTTGCACCAAACTGACCATTTACATTATATCACTTAAATTTAGATTGCTTTCAAATAATAAAATAAGATTTAGTATTAATTTCTGAGACATTAACGAGCAGTGAATTAAGAAGATGTTAAAATGTATGTCTTTAACATAATCAGGCTAGGATAGATATTGATAGGTGTTGGCAGAAAATAATGACATTGTGTGGGGGGAGAGATGTGTTTCCCAATATAAATATCAGTTCTGGGGAGGGGATGGAAGTTTTTGATTTTGAAATTATCATTGGAGGGGAGAAAATATCATGGTCTTATGCATACAGTCAGTCTTAACAACTAGTTATACCACTGTGAGCCCCCCACTCAAGTAGGAGGAAAATAAATTTTGCTCTTGAAAATCTGACTCATGAGCACTCTAAGCATACATGCAAGAAGTATGAAGAACAGCACAAACACTTTAAAAAAATTAACAATTCAGTAGGCTGTAAACAGGTGTTAATGCACTTTGCAGATGCTCCAAGCCAATTACACACAAACCAGTTTGAAGTCACATAACGACATCAATGAAGTATTGAACACAATATTGTTTCCTGCCCATCAGGAAAGAAAACTCCGTGCCTTGGTATCAAATCGGTGCAACTGAGCATCTTCTATCTGGAAGCCGCTCACATCCAGCTAGGCATGGGAAAGGCACAGGAGTACATACATATAAAAATGAAAAAAACCTGGATGTGTGTTGCACAGAACTTAGACTTCCAGGATATGATGGTACTGGATAAACAAAGTTTCACAGTAATTTTCTTGGCTTCTCTGATGTCAGTATTTGTGTTCTAAAACAGAGATTCTCCTGATTTTGAGAGAAGAATTTTTTGCAGCATTCAGTAATTGTTACAGTTTTATGTTAAATTGTTACAAAATCAAAAGAAATTTGAAGTAAAAAGGCACTTGAAACTGACAAAATAGTCATGTAGACTTTTTCTTCTTTTATCTCCAAGAAGGATGAGGGAATAAAAGGCACCACACACCATTAGCACTGCCAAATAATCATGTTTCAAGATCAGTTTTGTTTAAAAGGATCATTGCCTTAAACCAGTATCAGCTGGTTCTAGTTTATCTAGTGCATATTGTAAGAAGCTTAAACTAAGGAGCTCAACAAATAATCATTTTAAGTTTTGTTTTAGGTTGGTTTTTTTTTGATTGAATGAAAAATAGTTTCTAGAGACTTGAAGTATCCAAAAGACAGCCCCTTCAAAAGGCTTGGTTGGTTTTTGGTTTGTTTGTTGGTTTTGGTTTGTTTGGTTTTTTTTGTTTGTTTGTTTTGTGGGGTTTTTTTTTGTTTTTTTTTTGTTTTTTTTTCTTTCTGAATGCAAAATGTGTTCAAGGTTATAAATCTCCTGAACTGAGATTGTTTCAGTTTCTTTCCTGAGTAATTCTGTAAGTGCTGAAAGTGCTCTGAAAGAGCTGTCTGTTTTACCTGCAATCTTTCATTTTTTTCAGATCAGTTAAATGAGAATGAAAGGATCTGCAGAGTCTAGGTTTGGACAAACAAGCTTCCTGTCTTACTCTAAAACTCTAGTTTGCTTGATTTCTACTATATGAATTGTCTGAATTTACATGTGCCTATATGGACTTCAAAAATTTGTTCCCTCTTCTGTTTTTTGCTATGTTACAGATGTAAGTAGTAAATTCCAGAGCCCTTCCCACAATAAAAGATCTGTAGTTATTGAGTGCAGCAAGTTTGCTGCTTTTTTAATCTTAACTCTTTTTCTCCCATTTCTGACTTTTCTTAGCTATTGATCTATCCTCTGTCCCAGAGTTTGCCACCTTCATCTTACTAAGCATCCACTTGCTCAGTGATTTATTGATTAAGCATAGCCTCAATTCAGATTTGCAAATGGCAAATGATTTTGTGTTCTCCAGTCTTTGGCAGTTTCCTTTATGGTTGTTTGCTTGGTAACTCATTACTTCATGAATTTTTATCCAGACTTTATTTATTTTTCAGTCAATTTTCATGTGTTCATCCTACCTTCTGACCCATGTGGTATACTTTCAGACTTTAACTGATTGTATAGTAAAGTCATACTGATTGATTGGTCGGTTACTCCTCAGGCTGGCACAGCCCTTCCTAACTTGCCTCAGCCATTTCCAGTATTGCTGGATGTTATGTATGATTCACACCTTGGTCAACAGCTCTGTCTACGACAAGATCTCAATAGCTGTCTAGAGATGCCAGAGTGCTGAGCCTTATATGCTTGGTAAAGTTTGCTTGTTTATGTAAATATTGAAGGTTTAGCTCAGAATTTTTATTTATATTTTTATTCCCACTGAGGCATACAGTAATGATCAATGCAGGCAGCGTAGTGCTGGAAGTAAAAAGTTTGGTTTTCCTCCTACCTTGTTTTGTTTTATATGGCTATCCTTGAACAAAGAGTGGGAAGGAAAGCAAGTTCTGACTGTGAATTGTTGCTTGTAATTGCTTCCAGCTGTGGCTGCTCATAGCTTCCCACAAATCTGGTTTTAGTTGTAGTCATGCACTGCAGGTGATTGCAGTAGCTTCTACATGACATAGCACTGTTGCCTTGAAAGAAATGTTTGCTTATAAATATATCCTGATGGGACCAGAATTTGTAATGTGATTAGTCAGCTTCTGGGCATTTTGCTGTGTAAATGAGCAGCCTGTTGAGAATAGAGCAGAGCATCTAGCTAGACTTTTGGACAATAAACCAAAGTATTTTACCAGGACTTTAACATTTTAGACCACTGGTCCTATTTCCGAGTAATATATGTCTTCAAGCACACTTAGCAGTAGCAGGCAATTGCCCCTTGGAAAACCAGGAGGAAATGTGGACCAGTGTGTTGTTCCCCTGTATGTTGAGTAAGATAATGGCTTCCTGTATTACATGGTTTAAGTAAAGCAAGGTTCCATACTTACAAGGGCTTACGTGCTGGGGCAGCCATAGGAGGGAAAAGCCAATTTGCAAACAGTTTGTTATGATGTGTTAGTGAAGGATATTTATATTCTGGAAAATGTATAATAACTATACAGAATTTGTATTTGTAACTAAGCATGTGTACATGTGAGTTGTATATGGTGTCAGTCATTACTTGTCAGTTTACACATGTATATATCTTTCTCTGTCTGCATCTTGTTTGTAGTAATCAAATGTAAGTGAAATAGTTGGGTATTTTGGTTTTTTTTAAAAAGCAAGCTGGTCAGGGGAAGAGCATGTTGGACATTAGGAAAAGGCTCTACACTGAGTGAGTGGTCAGTCACTGACACAGGCTCCCCAGGGAAGTGGTCACAACATCAAGCTTGTCAGGCTTCAAGGTGCATCTTGACAATGCCCTTAAGTCATGTGGTTTAGTTTTGGGTAGTTCTGCAAGGAGCAGGGAGCTGAACATGGTGATCCTTATAGGTTCCTTCCAACTTGAGATATTCTATGGTCACATACAACCCTGTTTTTAGATATGACAATATGTTATTAGATGGTTCCAGGCCTGAAGATGTTACTAGATTGTTCCAGGCCTGAAGATATTTACAGGCAATATGCCACCAGATGCCATTGGAAAGAAAATCACCAAAGAAAGAAGAAACTAAAAATGCCAGATGCAGCAGGGCCACTGTCAGAGGAAATAATCTCAGCTAAAATGACCTATGTGTTACTACTTCTACAGGCCTGCAATCAGGAACTGGAATAATAACTCAGATGAGAAAAAAATACTCTGGTAAAAAGAACTACAGGCAAGTCAGCCTCACCTCCATTCCTGGAAAGGTGATGGAACAGCTTATTCTGGATGTCATCTCTAAGCATTGGGAGAAAAAGAAGGTTATCAAGAGTGGTCAGCATGGATTCACCAAGAAAAATGCATGCTTGACCAATATAATAGCCTTCTATGATGTGTGATTAGCTGGGTAGATGAGGGGAGAGCAGTGGATGTTTTCTAACTCAACTTCAGCAAGGCTTTTGACACTGTCTCCCATAACATCCCCACAGGTAAGTTTAAGAAGTGTGGTTTAGATGAGTGGACTGGGAGATGGATTGAGAACTGGATGAAGAACAGAGCTCAGAGGGTTGTGATCAGCAGCATCTAGTTGGATGCTTGTAGCTAGTGGTGTTCAGTACTTGGTCCAGTTTTATTTAACATTCTCATCAGTGACTTGGATGAAGGGAGGGAGTGAACTCACAGCAAGTTTGCTGATGATACAAAACTAGGAGGAGTGGCTGACACACCAGAAGGCTGTGCTGCTGTTCAGCAAGATCTGGACAGTCTGGAGAGCTGGGCAGAGGGGAACCTAATGAAGCTCAACAAGGGCAAGTGTAGAATCCTGCACCTGGGGAGGAGTAACCCCATGCACCTGTATAGGTTAGGGGTTGACCTGCTGGAAAAGGACAATGAGCACAAATTGGAACACAGAAGGTTCCACCTAAACATAAGGAAAAACTTCTTTACTGTGAGGGTGACAGAGCCCCGGAACAGGTTGCCCAGAGAGTTTGTGGTTTTCTTCTCTGAAGATACTCAAAACACACCTGGATGTGGTCTTATGCAACCTGCTCTAGGTGAACCTGCTTTGGTGGAGTGGTTGGACTAGATGATCTCCAGAAGTGCCTTTCAAACCCCTACCATCCTGTGATTTTGTCATCTTTCCTTTAAATATGGCCATAGTAGTGAAAGCGGGAACTGTGTTCTCTCACTTCACTGCCTATCTCATTTGAACTTATAACATCACTGAATTTTTAAAAAACTTACACTGCTCAGGCCAAAGAGACATTGTAATGAACATAAAATACTTCTGTGCAAATATATATTCTTTTATAAATGAAAAATGGACTGAATGTAGTGTATTTTTTCTGGAACATCTAAGTTACACTTGAGGTCTGTTGGTCCCTTAAAAACCAATATGGGGATATTTGAGGGATTCACAACCTAAACATGGTTAGTGCATGCCAGCAGCTTGTTAAGACAAAGACAACTCTCAAATTCTCTTTGAGAAGCAGAAAAAGATTGATTCACAATAGGTTCATATGCTCTGGTTTTAGTACTTGTCATTTGTTTGTTTCAATTCTCAGCTTTCAAAAGCCACCATATTTGGGTTCTATCCTACAACGAATGCAGAGTATTTAATCTGAACCTTTTCAATTGTCCTTCCGTCTCTCCCTGGTTGCTGTTTAAAGAGTAGAAACATGGATAGGCCAGAAGGAGGAGACAGTGGCTTCATAGATTAGAAGGCAGTTCTGATGCTGGTTGGAAGATAAACCACTGGAAGGCAAAGCAACAGCTTTAGACCTTGCTTCTGGGTTTCATTGTCTAATATCTTACTACATTTCTAGAAAGAATCCAATTTCTTGGGCTTTCATGTNATTAGGAAAAGGCTCTACACTGAGTGAGTGGTCAGTCACTGACACAGGCTCCCCAGGGAAGTGGTCACAACATCAAGCTTGTCAGGCTTCAAGGTGCATCTTGACAATGCCCTTAAGTCATGTGGTTTAGTTTTGGGTAGTTCTGCAAGGAGCAGGGAGCTGAACATGGTGATCCTTATAGGTTCCTTCCAACTTGAGATATTCTATGGTCACATACAACCCTGTTTTTAGATATGACAATATGTTATTAGATGGTTCCAGGCCTGAAGATGTTACTAGATTGTTCCAGGCCTGAAGATATTTACAGGCAATATGCCACCAGATGCCATTGGAAAGAAAATCACCAAAGAAAGAAGAAACTAAAAATGCCAGATGCAGCAGGGCCACTGTCAGAGGAAATAATCTCAGCTAAAATGACCTATGTGTTACTACTTCTACAGGCCTGCAATCAGGAACTGGAATAATAACTCAGATGAGAAAAAAATACTCTGGTAAAAAGAACTACAGGCAAGTCAGCCTCACCTCCATTCCTGGAAAGGTGATGGAACAGCTTATTCTGGATGTCATCTCTAAGCATTGGGAGAAAAAGAAGGTTATCAAGAGTGGTCAGCATGGATTCACCAAGAAAAATGCATGCTTGACCAATATAATAGCCTTCTATGATGTGTGATTAGCTGGGTAGATGAGGGGAGAGCAGTGGATGTTTTCTAACTCAACTTCAGCAAGGCTTTTGACACTGTCTCCCATAATATCCCCACAGGTAAGTTTAAGAAGTGTGGTTTAGATGAGTGGACCGGGAGGTGGATTGAGAACTGGATGAAGAACAGAGCTCAGAGGGTTGTGATCAGCAGCATCTAGTTGGATGCTTGTAGCTAGTGGTGTTCAGTACTTGGTCCAGTTTTATTTAACATTCTCATCAGTGACTTGGATGAAGGGAGGGAGTGAACTCACAGCAAGTTTGCTGATGATACAAAACTAGGAGGAGTGGCTGACACACCAGAAGGCTGTGCTGCTGTTCAGCAAGATCTGGACAGTCTGGAGAGCTGGGCAGAGGGGAACCTAATGAAGCTCAACAAGGGCAAGTGTAGAATCCTGCACCTGGGGAGGAGTAACCCCATGCACCTGTATAGGTTAGGGGTTGACCTGCTGGAAAAGGACAATGAGCACAAATTGGAACACAGAAGGTTCCACCTAAACATAAGGAAAAACTTCTTTACTGTGAGGGTGACAGAGCCCCGGAACAGGTTGCCCAGAGAGTTTGTGGTTTTCTTCTCTGAAGATACTCAAAACACACCTGGATGTGGTCTTATGCAACCTGCTCTAGGTGAACCTGCTTTGGTGGAGTGGTTGGACTAGATGATCTCCAGAAGTGCCTTTCAAACCCCTACCATCCTGTGATTTTGTCATCTTTCCTTTAAATATGGCCATAGTAGTGAAAGCGGGAACTGTGTTCTCTCACTTCACTGCCTATCTCATTTGAACTTATAACATCACTGAATTTTTAAAAAACTTACACTGCTCAGGCCAAAGAGACATTGTAATGAACATAAAATACTTCTGTGCAAATATATATTCTTTTATAAATGAAAAATGGACTGAATGTAGTGTATTTTTTCTGGAACATCTAAGTTACACTTGAGGTCTGTTGGTCCCTTAAAAACCAATATGGGGATATTTGAGGGATTCACAACCTAAACATGGTTAGTGCATGCCAGCAGCTTGTTAAGACAAAGACAACTCTCAAATTCTCTTTGAGAAGCAGAAAAAGATTGATTCACAATAGGTTCATATGCTCTGGTTTTAGTACTTGTCATTTGTTTGTTTCAATTCTCAGCTTTCAAAAGCCACCATATTTGGGTTCTATCCTACAACGAATGCAGAGTATTTAATCTGAACCTTTTCAATTGTCCTTCCGTCTCTCCCTGGTTGCTGTTTAAAGAGTAGAAACATGGATAGGCCAGAAGGAGGAGACAGTGGCTTCATAGATTAGAAGGCAGTTCTGATGCTGGTTGGAAGATAAACCACTGGAAGGCAAAGCAACAGCTTTAGACCTTGCTTCTGGGTTTCATTGTCTAATATCTTACTACATTTCTAGAAAGAATCCAATTTCTTGGGCTTTCATGTGTAGACTAGCAAATTTCACTCTGTATCATAAAATATGCATGTATTTTCATTTACCACATGAACCAAAACACTGGCCTTGGAATGAGTATTTGACCCATACCTTGTTAGCTAACAGAGTCTTTTCAACATTTTTTTTCCCTTACTGGAGATAAATGTTTTAGAGGTGGCTTGATATGAAAGACTATTTTTAAATTGTGAAGTTATATTTAAATTAAATTATGTTTAGTAACTTAAACTGTATAATATAAACAAAAACTTGATTGCTTTTTTGTAGGTCATACCTTTGTGATTTTTAAAATAATTTTCTCCTTCAGATAACCAAAGTTTTGCTTGAAATGTGTGATTCAGCAATGGGTTTTGCTGACACAAAGATAAAATTGGAATCACATTTATGCAAAATCATGTAGGCATAACTTTAAAAATGCGTTTCACATAAAATGCCTCCTCAGAGTTTTTACCATCGTGATAGACTAAACAGTCTGGGACCTTGAGGCTCTGAAGAAGAGGTTTTTGCTCTCCTGTGACAGTTATTCAAAACATAGCTTGAGGAGGCCAGCTTCCACAGTTGGACAAGTAGACCATGACGGTTCTTCCCTGAGGTTTAAATATGCAGTACTGACATGAATACAAAATCCATTGTTATTGCTGACCTACTCTTATCCCTTAGATTAATGAACACCATCACAGCACTTTTATTTTGTACCTTAATTAAGTAATGATCTCAGGGGGCCAAGTGCTATATATATAAAACTACTATTGACCTCAACGGAAGGAACATATACTTTTCTCAAGGCAGGAGAGATTATTAAAAAACAAGAGGAATTAACCAAGACATGGGAACCTAAATTTAATCTCGTTCAGCACACCGTCCTCTCTTCTTCCATCTCTTTCTTGCCTTGAGTGTCTTTTCAGCAAGGATTGTTAAAGGGAAAACATAATGGTACCTGGAGCTTGCTGTGCTTTCCTAAGCTGACTAGCACTGTCAGTCTAATTTGCTACTACCGGTGGTGTAGACCATCCCTGGGCAGTAGTCTGGGATCTTGTTCAGATTTGACACTTTTGAGGGTGGATGCTTCCAGTGATATTTACATAATGATTTACATAATGATTCTCAAGAATGCAGGAAGATTTAATCACTAAGGGAACTTTGAAATTGTGTCCCCTCTTTATAATGGTTTGTGACATTTAATATGGTGATGCTTTAATATTGCAATAGCATGCACTTTATGTAAAATACTTGAAAAAAAATATTTTCATCTATTGGTTATATTTTAAATCATATCCAAGATATATTCCTTCAGTATTATGGAAATGCAATTGTTTCAAATATTAAAAAAAAATAATTGTACTCTCTAATTCTGAAGATAAGTCTAGGCTCTAAAGGGTCTCTGACAGTGAATTTGTCCTGAGCTATTTCCACTACAGGGTGTGTTTAATAATATTAACAATAGAGATTAGCTGGACAAGAATAGTTATAGAAAAGACAGCCAACATAGCTCAACAGGTACTGAAGATCACCTTGCTGACAGAAACATATTCTCTTTATGTGTTGTTTCTGTGAGTCCATGAGGGAATTGAATGCTTTCCCAGAACTACTTAGTACAATAACTTAAATTACTATAAAAACAATTGGAGTTGGTTATTTTTATTATTACTATTTTAATCAAAACAAAACTATAGGAATGTGGTGATTTTGATGAAAAAACATTGAGGATGCTAAGCATAAAAGATCTAAACATTTTGAAAATTTTTGTTTTCAGAAACTGGATATGAAAATAATATTTTAGTTTTAATTTGACCCTTTACACGTCCAGCTTTTGCTAATTTTCACTTTTTGTCATTCTCTACTTCATTATGCATATTATAAAGTGTTTATAATTATATGTGATTCTTTAAAATACATATATTTATATGACTTTAAAATGCCAGGTAATGTACATAAATGAAAAATATTGAGACCTTTTACATGATTTAACCACAGCGCATGGCTCAACCTCACACAGCTTCTTGGTCACTCCTTCTGCAGTTGGGGGATGGAATCAGAAAGGTAAAAGAGAGAAAACTTGGAGACTGCAATAAAGACAATTTCCCAGGGTAGTGGTGGACTCTCCATCCCTGGAGGTATTTAAAAGACATATAGACATAGTGCTTAGGGATGTGGTTTAGTCAAGTACTTGTTAGTATTAGGTTAATGATTGGACTTGATCTTAGAGGTCTTTTCCAATCTAGAAAATTTTGTGATTCTGGGAGTTTAGTAGGTAAAGCAAAAGCTGCATGCACAAGCAAAGCAAGATATGGAGTTCATTAACTGGTTCTCATTGGCAGGCAGGTGTTCATCTGAGCAGGGCTCCATCATGTGTAATGGTTAATTGGGAAGATGGGCACCTTAATTCTGAACATCTCTCCCTTACTCCTTACCCCAGCTTTTATTGCTGAGCATAAATATCGTATGTTATGGAATACGCCTTTGGTCAGTTGGGTTTAGCTGTTCTAGCTGTGTCCACTCACAACTTCTTGTGCACCTCAGACCTACTTTCTGGTAGGGCAGCATGAAAATTAGAAAAGGCCTTGGTACTTTGTAAGTATTGCTCAGCAACAACTAAAACATTCCTGTGTTATCAACACTGTTCTAGCCATAACTCCAGAACGCAGCACTGTACAAGCTACTATGAAGAAAATTAACTCTATTCTGGCCAAAACCAGTACAGATCACCTATCAATTTTCAAGTTTTTTTCCACAAGTAAAGTGTGATGGTGTCGCGATCTGCCCACACAGGGTCACGGGTTTGCCCACAAGGGATGTGGTCCTGCCCACCAGGGCCATGTGGTCGGTTCAGCACATCCCCAGACCACTCCCCAAACGGAATCAAGGGCGAGGCACTTCCCTCCAAATCCACAACCAATGGCAGGAACCAGACACACCCCCCTTATGAAAATATATGTGTATTTATACTAAGCAAAATCTATTCTATGAAGCACTCCTATATCTTACAATCTATGTCTTATCCAAATACCGCAATACCGTTATCACAGCCTATGGAGTCTATGCCTTAACAACACGATAATTAAAAGATCCTTCAACGTTTAATAACTACTAAAGAATTCACCCAGGAAAGGAATAGGAAAAACCAAGAGTTTGAGGGGTAGAAATAAGGGTCTTATTAGAGAGAAAAGTCCCTATTGCTATATGGATATGTTGTGAGTGTATGTAAATGCAGAAGATGTCTCAGAGTCGTTCCCTTCTTTGCCTGGAATCAAGCCAATCTGGTCAGACTCAATTTTAACAGCTTGTGNCGGCTTGCTACGCAGGTAGGAGCAGTTCGTCTAGATTCTCGATATACATCAGACGGTGGAAGAATCGCTGCCAATTCCTGGCTATCAGCCTGGTCCTCAGCCAACTCCCAGCGAGGAAGGGAATTGTTCTCTTTCGGTGGTAGCGCAGGCGGAAAAAAGAGAGAGGCGGGGCTTTCTTCTGCTTTTATAGTGTCCGTTATCTTCAGATTCTAGAAGAATCCAGGCACTTCTTAGCCGTTCCCGGCAGTCCTAGCCGCTGCAAAGCATCTCTGGGAAAGGAAATTCACTGTCTCAATGAGAAAAATCTCCTTTCACTACAGATGGTTTTCACTTACTTTTTGATGTCATAATGGTTTTAGCCACAGTTTCTCATTTTTCTGACTATAGAGAGGGATAGAAAACAATTCTGATCTCTTTCACATTTTTTTTTTCCTTACATGAGGATGTATTACTGACAGTTATAGCTTGTATTTGCATGAAAACATGTATTTAGAAGTTTGAAAGGCTTGTGGTCAACCAGTTCCTGGCTGAACACTGACAGAACTGAGATGTGTTTTGCATAAAATGCCTACAAAAACAATTTCCAAAGATAGACATCTCATTGCAACATGATTTCTAAAAGAGAATTTGAACTACTGTACTGGTCTTGTTGGCTCAGTTCTGTCAATGGGATGGGGTTTTCTGACTGCTTGTTCAGCCTCACCCACACATGAAGTTCTCTTCAGCACATTGAATGCTATATAGTCACACTTGAATGTGTTCATTGTTCAGCAGATTTGCCAATGTGCATTCACATCTCTCCCACAGAGTTGTGGAGGCACTTGTGGTATTTTGCAGCCCATGGGAATATACTCAGTTGTCAAATAAATGACTTATTTTTGCACATCAAAATAGAAATAGTTCATTTTAGCCATGGGATTTTATGCTTTTATTTCTGCTTCTGGCTGCCTTCATGAGCTTTTACCTTGCATTCACAAGTGTGTGATGTATATTCAGTTTGTTACTATGCCACTTGCACAAACCCAGGCAGTTCATCCAAAAAACTTAATACTTTTTCCAATGGTATTGCAAATCAGCAGATGCTTATCTTATGGGGTAAAAGGTAAAAACTTGGATTTATATATCTATAATATTTTGGTAGAAAAAAAGTAAATAGTTTAATTGTGTTAATTTATATACCAAATGATACTTGTCTGATATTCTTCCAGATCACTTTAAGAAAAGGCAAGAAAATAAGTGAGTAGAAAAGATGAGAGAAGATCAAGAAGACCTGAAAAATCTTAGGAAATGCATGGACTGTGTATTAAACCAACACTGATTTAAAAGCACACAACAGAAAATGTCTTAGGAAATGTGTCCATCCATGGGTACACATTACTACTCAAGATAAAGCTCTCAGGATGGGGATAAAGTTTCATTTACAAACAGATGTAAAGCTCAGTAGTTACTGGGGAACAAAATTGAAAGCAGGAGTCTTTACAGTAAAAAAGGAAGAGAATTTTGTCACTTTGACCTCTTTACAGTTTCCACCCCTCATCTCAAAAGGTATGTAGTGGAATGGAAAAAGGTTCAGCAAAGCACAGTGAGGATGAACAAAAGGCCTTGGAAAAACCTCTGTGCAAAGAACAACTTTCAGAATTACATGAAGGGAAAATAAACTGAAGGTGAAAACCAACAAAAAATTAAGTTGAGAGGAAGGATAGGGAAAAACTGTTCATCATCTCTTCTGCAAAAAGAAAGATTGTGAGGAATCATATTAAGGTAATAAGAGACAGATTCAAAAGAATTAATGAATCCATTTTTCATGCAACATATCACAACTGTGAAATTCCTTGTCAAAGTTTACATAAGCTTGAAGAAGAGGCTGGATGATTGCTAGGAAAATCATAGAATCATAGAAGGTCTCAGGCTGGAAGGGACCTCTAGAGGTCATCTAGTCCAACCTCCCTACACAAGTAGGGACATCTACTTAGGTCAGGTTACTCAGAGCCTCATCAAGCCTGACCTTGAATGACTCCAAAGATGGGGCCTCCACCACCTCTCTGGGCAACCTGTTCCAGTGCTCTGTGACCCTCATGCTAAAGAACTTTTTTCTAATATCCAACCTAAATCTATCTTTGCCTAGCTTAAAACTGTTACTCCTTGTCCTATCACTACAAACCCTTGTGAATAAACCTTCCCCTGCCTTCCTATAGGTCTCCTTCAGGTACTGGAAGGTCAGTATAAGGTGCCCCTGGAGCCTTTTCTTCTCCAGGCTGAACAGCCCCAACTCCCTCAATCTGTCTTCATATGAGAGATGCTCCATTCCCCTGATCATTTTGGTGGCTCTCCTCTGGACACGCTCCAATATGTCCACATCTTTCTTCTGCTGAGGGCTCCAGAATTGAATGCAATACTCTAGATGAGGTCTCACCAGGGCAGAGTGGAGGGGCAGAATCATCTCTTTTGATCTACTGGCCACAGTTCTTTGGATGCAGCCAAGGATGAGATTGGCCTTCTGGGCTGCCTTTGCACACTGGTGGCTCATATCCAGTTTTTCATCCACCAGCACTCCCAAGTCCCTTTCCACAGGGCTGCTCTCCAGTATGTCTTCTCCCAGCCTATACTGATAATGCTGGTTACCCCTGCCCAGGTGCAGGACCCTGCACTTGGCCTTGTTGAACCTCATAAGGTTCATCTGGGCCCACCTTTCCAGCCTGTCCAGGTCCCTCTGGGGACTGAAGTAACTGGACTTTTAGTCTAACTTATGGCAGCCTTTGTTGTCTCAGTCTTTTATCCTAAAATATGTGAGTAAAAACATGTTAGTTTTGTTCAGGTTTTTTTGGGGGGGTTTTATGTGTGGGTTTTTTGGTTTTGTTTTTTGCAAATAAGGAAAATAGGCTTATAGTGTGTTAGGAGTTATAACATAATAAAGAAAAGGATGGACCAGGAGAATAAGATCATCCTCATGGCCCTCCTCTAAACCCACTTGGGCAGGTCCATGTCTTTTTTACGCTGGGACCCCCAGAGCCAAATGCAGTACTCCATGTGAAACCTCATGAAAGTGGAGCAGAGAGGAAGAATCACCTCCCTTGACCTGCTAGCCATGTTGATTTTGTTACAGCCCAGAATACTGTTGGCTTCCTGGTAGGGCTGCTCTCAATCCACTCATCTCCCAGCCTGTATTTGTACTTGGGATTGCTCTGAACCTTGGTGCAATTATTGAACTTCATGAGGTTCACATGGGCCCACCTCTCAAGCCTGTCAATGTCCCTCTGAATGGCATCCCTTTCCTCCAGCCTGTTGATCACGCCGCACAACTTGGTGTCACTGGCAAACTTTCTGAGGGTGCACTCAATCCCCCTCTCTGTGTTGGCATCAAATATCTTTGAATGAAAAAGGAAAAAAAAGAAAGTAAAACCAACAAAACATAAAAAAACAAAACCCAAACTTCCGCTCACAAACAGAAGCAGAGTTGGCTCAGATAGAGTGATATTTTTCAGTGATTTTAATAGTCCTCTTTGTTCTGGAAGTGTTGATAATGATTGCAGTGGAAGAAACACAGTGCTGTTAAGAATGTTTACTTCTCTTTAAATCACGGATTACTTTTCTTGAAACTGCTAATGATATTCAAACTGTGCAGCCGTGCTTTTAAACCACGTATATCACAAAATTCCTCTGCCAAAGTCACTGTAGTTTTACACAGCATGGGATAGATGGGTGTATGAAACTACACACTGTTTCCTGCTTGGCACCGGTGTTGAAATGAGTGGCCTGGCAGGCACACTTGTGTCCTTGTGATGGATAGTGTTGTATTGACAGTCTCAGAGCAATGGATCACAGGGCTAGAGTAGTGCTATGGGGTCCAAGTGCCTGCGAGACCAATCATAAACCTTGGAAAAATTTTTACTGGGAGTGTGGGATGAAGTCGGATGTGAAACTGGGAAAAGCAGGGCATGTTTGAGCAGTGGGTGAAGAAAAAGGCACCTGAGGAAGTTAGGTTAAGGGGTGTTAGTGCCAAGTACAGGATGCAAAGAAGTGGGGGGAGGAGGAACGAGCAGAGTAGATAAGGATGATAAGGTGCAGAATATTTCTTCTCTGTTGTACAGTAGACCTTTATATGTTCTGAATTAGGCTAAAGCTTGCTAGATGTAGGAGCTGGAAAAGTAAGACAAATAATTTCACCTGTTGCAAAAATAAGATAAATGTGTTTGGCACTGGTACAATAAGATTAGAACTGAAGGTAGCTGTAGTATTTTTCAGCCTTAAACACCAGTGTAAGGATGGAAATTACTTTGAGTGTATTGTTTAGCCAGCATGCATAGATTAGATGGGTATCTAATTCTACACTTTAGGTAATAATGCTAATTGTTATCAAATATAGAGAACATTAAAAATTCATAGGTAATGAAGGAAATTCTGTGAGGGAAGCAGCATTCCCTATCAAATATCCTAGCATTTCTATATATATGGTAAACTGGGTTTTGCACATGGAACATCTTCTTGAGAAGATTGTTTGGCCTTTGAGCATGCAGTTTTCTGATGGTTTTGCATTATTAAACCACTCAGTACAAGCCAGCTGCTAACAGTTGAACAGAAAAAATTTCTTGGATTTTATAAAGTCTGAAATGGATATTCTCAAAACATAAGCTGACAGAGTTAGTGTAACATAGCAGACTGACTCTTGAAACTCAGAAACTCCGTAGTGTCTTCAAGTCTGTTTAATCTTTTGCTTTCATTATAAAATAGGCATTTGGTTTTTTTTAAATGCATACTGTTGTTGGAATTTATATTTCATTAGAATTGTCTCATCACTAAGGATAGAAATAGTCTTTCAAATAACAGTCAAAATAGCCATGTGACGTACCTACTTCTATAAATTAAGTTGGTGTGGCATAATGAATACGCAAAACTTCACTGCCAAACTTGGCATTTATGCACTATTATGCAGCCCATGTGATATAAATTAGTAACATAATTATTCCAGTCACTGGGTCATGCAATAGTACAGAGGGAAATTTAAGTATATGAGCTGACCCATTGAAACATCAAGTGCTCCAGCTCTGAGTCATCCATTTTACAATGATGCTTGCTTTGTAAATTACCTCCAGGGCAGTTGTCTTGGAACTGTATTTTCCTACAAAGGTATTTGTTAGCTTGTTTATCATTGATGAATGTACTTTGCTGGATTTACTGTGGAATGCCAAGTCATTTTACTTTTTAGTTGCTTAACACGGAAACGGTTTCAAGCAACTGTAAATGGAATTCTGATAACTGGACTTTCACTATGTGAAAACATAAGATCTTGATTAATATAATTTCCCTCCTTTTTTTTTTTCTTTTTATGACCCATTGCATAATAAATGCTTAAATGAAGATTTATCTTTTTTTTTTTGAAAGTACATATTTCTCTGTGCCATCACAATTTGAAGATGTAGCCTGGTAAGAAGCCGAATCCTTGAATATTGACAATAACTTTGCTTAAGACATGGCAAAAAATAAAGATATTTTTACTTGAAACTTGAATGACATAATTTTAGTGAATGTACTATAAAGAAAAGACAGCTTACATCTCATATCGCATGCTAGAAATGGAGTCACCAAATAGGCACAACATGAAGTGCAGCACCTTACAGTAGATTCAGCCCACCTGTTTCACCTGTGCATACAGTCACCACATGGAATGTACCTCTACCACTGGGTCATTCACCTCCAGCCTCAAGAGACCATATTTTACAGGGTCAGGCCTTTAAAACGGGCACTATGAAATTTTTTATTCCTAAGAAGATAGGTGGTATATGTGCACATGTACAAACTCTATGGAAATGAAAAATGACAAAGATTTGTGCATTCAACCTTTAAAGAATATATCAACTCCAGTGTGTTTCAGTAGGAAGTCACATAAGAAGGTTCAGAAATGCAAGGTTTGTTTGGATGCTGTTATCCAAAGGGAAGGAATCTCTGTGGCTTTTTTACTAGATCTCATTTTAAGGAATTTCGATTTGAACCCAGAATGGTTTCTTTCAAACCTTTTAAGTATGAATCTGAACTTCCAAGGGGGCTGTCTTTGCTGGAGGAAATCTGGAGGTGGTAGCTGTGATATTTGTTGATTAACTTCTACTTATCAGCCAAGTATCTACTTGATATTTTAATCTGGAGACAGAGTTTGTTGATTTAGGAATAGATTGTGAAAAAGACCTTGAAAAAATTATCACTTACTTGAATTCATATTATATTTGAAATTGTGAAAGGACTTTGGACATGCATCCTGTTATAACATAATCTCAGATACTTATGGCTTAGTCTATGTTAATTTTCCTTGCTACCCAGAAGATAAAAAAAAGTATAAAAATTATGAAAAAAATATATTTTTTTTTCTAGACTTAAAAATATTAAGTTTTTTTGGTCAAAAACTTATAAAATATCTTTCCTGAATGTCATATCCTTTAGAGATACAATAGTCTTGCAATTGCTTGGTGTGTGGTCATCTTAAATATTTCATAAGCATTACTTTTCTATGTTTTGTTGTCAAGGCTTAAACTCACTGTGTCAATTCATTGCTGGCAGCCTACTTGAAACTGAATGTCAGATAGCCTTTTCCAGTGTTCAGGAATGGATCCCTATGTCGGCTTCACTCTAAGATTTAGGTACACAAAAGGAAACACGGAAAAGTTTTAATGGACAAGGTAAATTTCTGAAAGCACTACTAAAAAAATTGAAATTATTCTAATTACTTGATATTTTTACTAATCATTAAGATTTTGCACAAGAAACTGTACTAACTTTTATGGTCTTGCCTCAAAAATCTCTTTAGTTGCTTTTGAAGATCCTTAGTATGCCATTTTGTTTTAGTGGAAAAACATGCGGCTTTCTTTATTCTCTGGGAAGTATAATTGGTTTATCATGAGTTACAGTCCCCTCCACAAAATCTAATAGCTCCAATAATAAACATTGATCTACTATGAAAAGAAATAACTTTCCTAAGGTATATTAAAATTCTTGTTTTGACACGACAGTTCAGTAATAAATCATACTAGAATCTCTTGTTTGAATTTTGACATAGTCTAAACATTATATTTCCCTGAATAGATTTCATAAGAAATGTTTACCTATTTGAGAAAAAGCATTTTGCTTTATGTAAAAAGTTGAAGTGTAGAGGCCTACACTGTTTATGAAAAATATTCATAAAAGGATGCAAGAAAAAACACCTTGGTATTATGCAGTGCTCTGATGATTTTTTTTTTTTTTGGTGAGTGTCACAATTCTTGAAACCTCCACTGATGAGCTTTGTTGTTCTATTGCGGTTTTATTTGTTTGGTTTACACTTTATTGTAAATTTAGCCCAAATTACCATTTCTATGAATGGACTTTTTTCAATGGAGCTTAATAGCTTTACAGGGAACTCAATGACATGGGAACATCCCACTTGTGACTAATGAATGCAGGCTGATGTCATTTTCAGGTTACTATATCTGATCTTTGTCATGGTGATATATGTAATCCGTTTAACTGTTCCAACTCCACAGAGACTGGAATAAATTAATACACCTGTGTAGGGCTGACAAATATTTTGAAAATTTTTCTTATTTAGTTTGCCAACATAAATTTAGAAAATAATTTTGTATTC
>VZZY01007433.1:0-21640 GCA_013400335.1 Eurystomus gularis
TTTGTGTTCCAGTGGGAAGCATGTATTTTATAATGGTAAATACTGTTTAGTGTGACTTGACATTTTTTCAGGCAGATAATGTACCCAGGAGTCTCTCCTTCCTGGCCCAATGACTCAGAAAGCTCTGAAAATATACCACAGTGTGGGAAACTTCAGAAGCGTTGCAGGAGGAATTGCTGGTGACTAATTCAGTGACAAAACAGTGGGCATTAGCTGCGGTTCTTGCATGTTGCTCATCCACACTTTAACTTCTTAGATTTTAACAGTGTATTTCTGATGGACATCAGTGTGATTTGGAATTGCTGCTACGCCTCTTATGATTTGTAACCTTAAAGTATATACCTGATATTTATCCAATATTCATAATCTTCCTTTCACCATCTCTGTAATTGCCTGTCTGTTGTATGTTTTCAAGAGTCATACTGAAACTAACTTTCACCTAACTGTAAAAATCCCCATTTTGTTCAAGATGAAAGATTATTTCAGTTAAATGTGAATAAATAACCTGCTTAGTTCTTTATCTTTACGAAGACCTTAAGTTCAAGATCTGTTACTTGAAACAAATGAAGAGCAATAGCTTCTTATGCAGCATATTGCTGTTTTCATTTCCATGGAAGAAATTATGTTCCATGGAACATCATTCATGAATGCAAACTGAGGTGTGGGTTTGTATGAAGGGATGTCAAGATCCTAATTTAATCTTTTAATCTAATACACAAACCTGAGTAAAGTAGACAAACTGATACAGTGGTGAGATGAGATTTTCTTATCTGACGAATTAGGGCTTGGCTGTCTTGAAATACAAAAAGTTAAGCTCCATCTGTCTGACCGAATTAACATTTTGGAGATTGGGGGTAATCTTTTGGTATATAGGTTGATAAAGGTGATAATTCTAGCCTGTGCCTTTTGTATTTGGAGATCCTGATTGGTAACATTTTATCTTTGGTTATACAGTTGGATGCTGACATTGTGGTGCATTTTGTTTATTTCAGTGTTTCTGAGAAACTCAAATTTTCTTTGGTTCTAGCTGTTGGAACAGACTATTGGAAATAAGGATCTTGCAAACAAGAGAGTAACACATGAAGAAAGAGAAAGAACAATAGTGAATTTATTTACTGAAATGTCAGTAATGCAGTTTAGTGATCAGCAGTGAAATAGATTTACAGGGCATATCTCAACGTTATATGCCAGGGAAAGTTCTAGAAACCATGAACTGAGTCTCCTCCATCTTGCAGTGAGAACTTCTACATTGAGGCTATACCTATCTTGAGTGTCTTTTCAAAACCCCTAAATTTTGGCCTTAAGCAGTAACTCTTACACTCTGAAGGTTTTAGATGGAAGGTTACCAGAAATGCTGGAGTATTGATAGAATCAAAGAAGAGGGAGGTTCTGAAAAGATAACCAAATGATGAAGGTGTATCTAAGTTAGGAATTGAAAAAGCGAGTCCAACAGAGGAGACTTGAAAGTTACTGCGCTTCAGTGTGTTGCCAGAACAAAACTAAGTGGTTTGGTAACTGCGTTATCAGTACTTCCGGGGACAAGGGTCTGGCCTCTGTTAATATGTGATCAATGTTGAAAATGTGTGCTGCAACTCTCAGATAACTTGCTCTGTCAATCACTAGAGTTGCAGTAATCTACTAAAGGAGGAAGTAGCAATGATATGTCAGGAATATAGAGAAAACTTAAAAAATGGAAATAATAGTAGTATTACTACTGGATGAAAGGCACATTTAGTAAAAGAAATGTCCATGTTGACACTTGAAATTCTACAGCATTGATGGAATTCGGATTTTACTGAAGTAAATGGTAAAAGGTAACAGATTTGGGCCAAAGCTGAGTCCTTTGAGAGTCCCACTTCTGCTGAAATTTAGAGTATTTTCTAATTACTATTCTTCATTTTTGTGCCCAATCCTGCTTTTTATAGTCCCTGTTGTCTTAGTGTGGCTGGGACCCCAAATGTGCCAGAACTGAAGGCAAAGGAAGAAGAAATCTGCCTAACAATGAAATAATACATTTGTCCCTCTTAAGCTTCCCTCTTCTCATGATGCAAAGGAAGAAGATGGAGTTTGGGGATTAGCTATAGAAGGCAGAAGCTTCTGTAATCTGTCTGGTAGATCGATTCCTGAAGTGGCAGTAAAAACAGCTTTCACTCTAGGGCTATGGAACATAAGGTTTCACAGGCTTTATAATGTGCTTTCTTTATTATTAAAATGTTCTAAAACACTGTCAAGTTTTCTATGGTGTAACTGTAGAACTGCCACATGCGAATTGCAGTGTGCGCATCATGTTAAGTATTGGTGTTGACCTTTCAGTTAAAGATGACTTTCCTCAGAGGCAACCATTTTCTTGAAGGTCATGGGATGCTGGCAATAAATATACACTGTTTCAGTATTAGAGTGATTAAAATACCTAAAATACACTATGCCTTTATTCTGGCTTTCTTTGGTTGTTTTTTTGTGTGCATGTGTTTGTGTGTATATGGGGGGTGTATAACAATAGTCAGTAACACAGATACTTTTACTTCTCTGTAAGACAAAAATTGATTCCCCCAGTTAAGTGAGCCAGTTGTTTCCAGAAGTTTTGCAGATGATATTTTACTTCAGCAAAACCATAACATACATTTGTTGTCTTCAACACATTTGACTGGTGGCTTAAATGCCATTTAAGGGGTTGAGAAAGGGTTCTAAAATGTATTTTACAAAAAACAGAGGAGATAAGATTAGTGGCAACAGCTATTATTCACACTTGTTAGATGTCAGATTTGAGTTTTGGCTAGTGTACATTAACCATATTTATGTATTCCTGTGCATGCACACTATATATAAACAAACCATATGTTGCCTGGATAACAGAACAGAACTAACTTTCAGACATGCATATATAAGCAATGTACTTTCAGGCTTGATCTTTCTGTCTTTATATTGTTATGTCATTAGACAGTGTGATTGGAATCTTAAAAAGCCATACAACAAAAGCCACCACCCTCTCACCCAATAAACAAACTTCCTTCTAGAAATGCTTTGTAACTGCACAACTGTTTCCTTATGAAAACAAATCCAGTGCATCTTCTGATTAGTGTTATAAACTTACGAGAATCAGAACATTTGTTATGCAAAGAGGTGTTTTACTAGAGTGAATGGGATACTACTTTGAGTACCACAAAAAACTGTAAAATAAAATGGTGATTGTTTGGAGTATTTGGTAAAATATACCAAATATCTGTAAGATGAAAATAAGGTCTTTTTTTTTTTTTTTTTTAAAGAGCATTTGTATGGGCATGTGGAAAGAGGATCCAAAAAAGTTCAAATACCTCTCTGGGCTCCTCTATATGAACAACACATCTTAGAATCCTGGGAAGCAGCAACATTTTTCATTGGAAGCTATTAATAATAAACTTTTTGTATGAAGTTTTGAAGCAGATACTGGGGAAATGTTAGAAGCCAATTAAAGCAACATGAGTTATGCTTCCTTATTTCATTCTGAAGTATTTCTGTGAGAGCTGCTTTGCTTTCTTTGTTTCATGTGTCTATTGATAAAATTTGAGATAAGGCTGACCAAATTCATAAAGAGTCATCTGCAGGTACAGAAGGGTGTGGAACTTGCCAATATCTTGAAGAAACTCAATTTTTAGAAAGTGAAAGAGTTTGGAAAAAGAAAGTAGAAGATGGGGGGAGGGAATCAAAATAGTTCATCACAATAAGCATTTATTGCATCTTGTGTGCAGTACAAGCAAATTACAAATATCAACATCAGTAATTCAGAAGTCTTTGTTATATCCATATCAGCAGTTATACAGTTTTAAGACCTTGTCTGACCTAGCAGTAGCAAGGGAAACCTACATTAGCAAAACCACAAAGCAGCTTTTGTTTAAAATATCTTGAAGGGAATCCTACAATAATTAAATGATACTATTCATGAGTACTGTCAAAGACCCTGTCAAGAGCTTGTTCTGTAACTTTCATCTGACTTTGAAGTGTCAGTTAAAATAGTTAAAATAGTAGAATTGATTGGTCATAAAATGAAATTAGTAATTGCAATGGAGTGTCATGATCATGTCAAGAATTATGCTCTTAACCAATAAGGGACATAAATAACATGCTATTTGGCAGACACATAATGTTAGTTTTGTTTTATATTGAAATTCAGTCCAAAAAACCTAGATTTTTCTTTTTTCCAGAGAAGACCCTCAAATTTAAAAGGTAAAAACTACTTTGATTTGTAGTTAAATTTTATTAATGTGTCTGCTTAATCCTGGAGTACTTACTTTTTAGCAAAATTTTGTGAAAAGTTTTCTTAAAATCAAGTTCTTTAGCATAAAACTAGATCTTTCAGATAATTTCATTTTGTGCATTAAAAGCTACAAGAAAAAATGCTGGTACATTTATTTTTAGACATAATGCACTTCCCTTTCCCTTTCTACAATACAGAGCCTTCCTGAGGAAATCTGTTTTTCATTTGCATTTTTATTATTATATGAGGAAAAAGCTTGTGCCATAAATGCCTGTGTGCTTATATGCTAAAGCAGACTCATGAAGGTCTCACTCGGCTTGCTTCCTTACCCAATAAAAAAAACTGCGGATGGAATGTATAGTTTTGAAGGGTGTATTTTCAGTTAGTCCTCAATTAAGCAAGCCATGATTTTGAAAACTTCTATTGCTAAACAAAAAAACCTTTCAATTTATCCCCATTAAATGCATTTTTTTCTTGTAAAAGAAGGAAGGCCCTTCGACTGTACAAACAGTTGCTGAGCAATGGCAGGTGATGTTTCTCCATGGGCTTTTATGAGCTATTTCGTCTTTGATGTAGTATACAGTTTCAGTGCTCCAAGTTATATTAAATGCTGGCATACTTAATTTATTTTATCCCTTTTTAAGTCAATGTATTACTTTGGCAGTGGACCAGTTTTGGCGATCTTGGAGATCTGACATTTCAAGTCTCTTCAGTTCTAATCTTCCCTCACATTCATATGTCTTTATGCTTTTCCAAGTTAATATTTTAACATTCTGAACAGTTTTCTGTGGTTATTGAACCCTGTGTTTCTCTGAAGATGACTTTAATAAAAGTTTCTAGCTGAGATTGGAGTTTCAGCACTATTTCACTTATTCAGAAAAAAGCTAATTTTGAACTGCTCTTGTTAACTGGTCTTAATTTATACTAACTAATTTCCAGAAGGAGTCTATAAACTGTTTCTAAATCCTTGAGATAGCTTCACTCCTTAGCTGTCAGCATACCAGTTATTTGTTTGCTATTTTGTTTTCTGCATATCAGTTGGTATGCTATGGCACATCACTTTTTATCTTTGATCTAGTTTTCATCTGTTTCATCTAGTTTTCATCTTTCAGCCATTGCTAAAACTTCCTAATTATTACTAGCTAACTGAAAATTTTAAAGAAAGATTTTGTAGTCTTTGCAGTTTAACATATGAGGCAAATAGAGAGAACACAGCTGTCCACTAATGCCATCTGGGGAATAAAAAAGGTTTAGTTCTTTCAAGTCTCCTGGAGACTTAGCATGCCCTTCTAGTAAATTGCAGGTTTGGCCTAGAGAAATAAAATTTATACTAGTTTGGCTCTCCTGCCAGAAGTCTCTATATGATAAAGGATGACAATAAAGTAAGTGGTGAGAGGCACAGAAAAGATTTATTTTTTTTTTTTAATTGGGTAAAAAAAGGAATTGTTGGGAATGTTGTCACCACAACCACAGTTGTTGAATGGCACCCAAAGTGCCTGACAGAGTAGGTGCTGCAGAGTCCTCAATTTATCTCCTGCTGTAGCTATTTCATATTACACACACAGAATATCTAAAGACTATCAGATTGGACTTTTTCTGGCTTCTTGGCTGACATGTCCAGGTGGCAGAAGCTGACCTATTTTTATATGCTGGATGAACACTATAATCAAACTGAAAAAAATAACTTTTTCACATTGTAGGTCATTTTCACGTCTCTCAAACAAGTTGTGTGTTTGTGTGAATGTGGAGCTGTGAAATCTTCAGTCAAATGCCTGATTTTAAGTTAATTTTTGTTTAAATACAGCATTTTGTTTTTGAGTGCTTAGATTACTAGAGAAATTATTGTAGAGTCATTTTTGTTTCTATAAGTCTTTTGCAACAGGTTTTATTGTTATAATCTGTTGTGTACGCTGCGATACCTTGCACATCCCTACATGAAATGATATTTTCTGTGCTCTCTTGCACTCTTTTCCTGTTGCCATACAGCTCATAGACCAGGTTTGAAAGGTGAGCTCTGCAGCTCTAGAGGCATGGGTTCTAGAAGGCTGAAGTACACCTTAGCCCTAGATTACAGTAAAATTTATAGTTGTTTCAATAAATCTTTATTGGTGACATGGAAAGGGGGATTGAGCGCACCCTCAGCAAGTTTTGCAGATGAAACCAAGCTGTGTGGTGTGGTCGATACACTGAAGAGAAGGGATGCCATCCAGAGGGACCTGGACAGGCTTGAGACTTCTGTCCATGCCAACTTCATGAAGTTTCAGAAGGCCAAGTGCAAGGTCCTGCACCTGGGCCGAGGCAATCCCAGGCACGAATGCAGGCTGGGCAAGGAGTGGATTGAGAGCAGCCTTGAAGAGAAAGAGTTGGAGGTGCTGGTTGATGAAAAGCTCAGCATGAGCCATCAATGTGCCAGTGTGGCCCAGAAAGCCATCCATGTCCTGGGCTGCATTAAAAGAAGTGTGGCCAATAGGTTGGGGAAGGTGAGTCTGCCCCTCTACTGAGCTCTTGTGAGACCCCACCTGGAGTACTGTGTCCAGCTCTGGACCACTAGCACAAGAAGGACGTGGAGCTGTTGGAGAGGGTCCAGAGGAGGGCTACAAGGATGATTAGAGGGCTCGAGCACCTCTACTCTGAAGACAGGCTGATAGAATTGGGCTTGTTCAGCCTGGAGAAAAGAAGGCTCAGGGGAGACCTTATTGCAGCCTTGCAGTATCTGAAGGGGGCCTACAAGAAGCCTGAGGAGGAACTTTTCACAAAGGCCTGTAGTGATAGGATGAGGGTAATGGCTTTAAACTGGAAGAGGGGAGATTTAGATTGGAAATCAGAAGGAAATTCTTTACCCTGAGGGTGGTGAGATGCTGGAACAGGTTGCCCAGGGTGGTTGTGGATGCTCTGTCATTGGAGGTGTTCAAGGCCTGCTTGGATGGGACCTTGAGTAACAATGTCTAGTGGGAGGTGTCCTTGCTATGGCAGAAGGGTTGGAACTAGATGATCTTTGAGGTCCCTTCCAACCCAAACCATTCTATGATTCTATGAAATCATGCCATAACAGCCCAGACACGAAATTACAATGGTAAAATACAGTGTTGCTGTGTAGAAAAATGAGAGGGAAGAGGAGAAGAGACTGGAAAATACAGCTGCTGCAGTGGCCCTCCAAAAGCAAACCTACTGGAAGGGAAAGGGGATGATGCAGAAAAGGGAAGAAATAGCACGAGGTAACAAATGGAATGGAAGGAAATTCTAGGCTGGCCAGAAAAATATGAAGTAGGGAGGATTTGTATAGAAAGGTCCTTTTTAATTGATGGAAAAAAATCTAATAAATCTAGACTCCTTTGGTTTCCACCTGTAGATAAAAGGCTGGATTAAACTGGGGAAGGCCATTTCAGTGGAATATAACTTGAGCTCTGGTTACTTCAAATATCTTTTCCTCACCTTGGGCTGTATGACCATTTGGAGAATTTTCTGCTCTTTTGAGTTCTGAAGAGCATGATGAAGAGAAGCCTATTAATAGTAAAGCTTAAAGTTTAAAGAACTTCAGGATTGTTGGCTAAGAAAAGAAGTTGATCTTCGTAAGTTAATAAATTACTGACATGTTTGGTATCTAACAGTAGAAACTTATCAGTGCAAAATATCTTCCTTTATACTGTGTGTAGCCGTATAAGCTCATTTTAATTCATAGTAGTTAGAATTTCCAGTTCTTTACTGAAATAATACTGAAAATAAAACTTCTAAGAGTAAGGGTGAAGTCTTTAGCCTTTATTTTTGAAGAGTATTTTTTCCTCAGCTTTTAACCATGTAAACACTTTAATATGTGTCATCACCATACCATATAGTTTCCTGCACACTGTCCAGTCTATAGACTGCAGCTCCATCAACTAGTTACTAACTACTGCTTGGTGTGAGCAAGCTTTTTGCTTAGCAGTTATAAGAGTTAGGTACCTCACTTCTCGATGGCTTGACAGAAAAAAAGGTTTCTTCATGTAGTAAGCATCTGTTGTTTAATCAGTTCTAGTTAGTAAGAGGAAAAATCTAACTTGGATCTTTACTGTCTGCACAGTAGTTGCTACCTAGTATTTGATATTTTTTTTCTCTTTCCTATTCACCTGGAAACAAGTGATGTGTTTAACAAAAGTACTCTGTAAAACTAAAGGATTTAGGAAATGTTTGAAGATATACAGGTTGTTTGCAGGAGAGCCCTCAGCATGGGAAGACAAAATATGTTGGTAGTTTGAAATCCAGCATGGTTTGGTGTAACCAGTCATCTTGTAAACACGTGGGTGGAGATTATCTGAAAATAAAACAGGAAAAAAGCCATAATTCTTTCTCTCCAAATTAAAACCTGTCCTGACTCTTCAGATGAAGATGGAGAAAAGGTGGTTATATATTTCAGAGGTCAGAATACATCCATCATGGTCTAACAAAATTGCCTGTGCAGAGGTGCAACAGGGTTTGTGGTATGTGTTGCGTGAGCAGTGGGCTCACAGGTGTTGGGGATTGAACGAGAACCAGTGCCTGGGCTTGGTGCTCAGTGTCCTCTTTCCATCTCTATCAACTCTTCCAATTAAATGACCTTTGAGAGGGCAGAGTGGGGTTATCGTCAAATACTACAATGGTGTTACTAAGTAAAGAGGAGTCTTTAGTGTTGGTTACAAGCTGTATCTTAATTTATGAAACTACTCTAACCTGGAGTTTTCCTAGTGCAGATTTTGCAGAAATGGGTGGTAGCTTAAAGGGTGGTTTTCTGCCAGCACCAGATTTCATTTTAAATCCATACAAGTGGCTGATATTAATTTCAGAGGGAGACCTATATATATCCAAGGCCAGAAGTTTGCCTTTTGCCTGCTGTTTTGATTAGCAGTATAGTAATTTCCTGAAATGTTCAGTTCCTTGCTAGTGCTTATTCTTTTGTTATCGTTATCACGAACTATTTGTCAAAACCTTGGTTGTTGACTAAGCCATCATTCCTCATCTGGGTAATGCCACTGAATTTAATTGAAATAGGAAACTTGATATCAAAATGTTGTATCTCACAGCAAAGGCTAATTATGTGTAAGATGCTGAACAGCAGCTTATTTACATAATAGAAAAAGCAGGCTATGGTCTCTCAAAGTCATCCTCAGGTTCATGTTATGCTTGGAATGTATTTTGTTCTGTTAAGTGTAAGTGTCAGAATTTTTGTTTTATTATATAGCATGCTCTGAAACCCTTTCAGGAAAAGATGTAGTATCTTCCCCCTTGGGGCAATTAGGAATGTCAATTATATCTGTTCTTACTGTTGGCCTTTCTTTTTCTTCTGTGAATAATAATCTGTTTTTCTTTCAAGTGTAGTTAGTTCCTGGCAGTTACAAGGAATCTTTCTCTGTCCCCCTGTATTAATATTTCTCTTAAAGATTGTGAATAGACTTTTCAGACTAGTTTCTTCTGGCTTAGAGACAAAGCATATCAGGCACAACTATTTTTCTTTTGCTGTTCCTTGAGAATACTACTTATTTCCAGTTGGAATAGCTGTAAAAGGATTCCTGACAAGTTAGTTTACCATGCACTTCATCCTTGACTCTGAGAGAGCTGCTTTAAAACTCAAACCTCTCCACAGAGTATTTCACGTGTCCAAATGAATGATGTGGACTCTTGGGCTACATAGCTTTCATGCTGCTCAGAGATGTAAATTCGACTCTGAATTTTTTATTTGCTTGATCGCAATTATTCTTCGCTAGTAGCTTGAAGACTGAAGCTTGTGTGAACCACTTTTTTTTTCCTTAACACCCTGTCTGTTACAAATTGAGTGGGCAGAAATTGGCAGGTTTTTATAACGGCATCTTCTGTTTTGTGTATTGTGTTTCTATTCCTTTTTGTGATACAATACAACAGAACTCTAAAACACTGGTTGAGAATGTGAAAGATCCAGGATAAAAGGCCTAATTTTGATTTAAGAAGAGTGAAAAGTTCTTTCAGTTCTCCTGAAGGAGGGGTTTTGCCCTAGCTTGTCTTACAATGAGACAGTGAGTGAAAGAGTTCACTTTTCATCCCTTCCCTTATTTAAAATAAATTAAAACCTTCACCAAAAGGCAAAATATTTAGAATTCTTAGTAAATATTAGGTAGCAACTAGTAAATATCAAATTCTCCCCAAAACCATCTGATAGTGGCTGATTGTTTTGTTTTGTTTGCTTGTTTTATTCAAGCATTCTAGCTGCTCAGGGCAGACCCTGTCTAGATCTGGTGTATACACCAGTGACTGCATCTGGTGACTTATTTCTACATCCAGCAGTGCTTTTGCTGGCTCTGGGGAAAGCAGCAGAAAGTATTTTGCACTTTAGGCCACAGAGCAGGAAGGAGTACAAGAAATAGCCTGCACATCTAGTGTTTGGATAGGATAGACCTTGCCTGAGGATTTATTAAAGTATTTAGTCAAGGGAGAGGAAAGTTAGAAGTGATTTTATTATTTCAAGTTACATAGGAAAATGTGAAATGGTGAAAGTTTTTTAGTTGTTGGCTTGGTTTTGTTTTAACTATCTCCAAAATAACTTGATATTTACTCTGTGGTTGAGAATAGATGCCAATTATAAGCTGTGAGCTCTGCAAACAGTGGTCATGGACAGTAGATTACATCCTGAACCCACTCCAGCAATAAGTATAATTCTCTTGTTTTTATGGCACCATAGACAGATCTTTTGACGTTGAGTTGCTGTCTCTCTATCCTGTTTTCTTTTGCTCACCTTTTTTTTCTGTGTCTCTTTGCATACTGCAGTACAAACTGCTCAGGGGATGTGCAAGGTGCAATACTGTACATGGATGACTCCACCTTACTCAGTGTATGTTGTGGTTAGAGAATCGAAAGAGAAACAAGGTCATTTTTAGCTTATTTGTAAATTTTAGGCTTCATGGTCTGCATGAACAATGTTACATGATATGCATGCTATTTGGAAAAAATGGGGTTGCTCCAATTTTGATCCCATAATTGTGTGCGTGTGGGGGAAATTGTCCCACAGCTTCTCTGTGGGAGAAAGGAAAACAGACAAAAATATTTACTTTGCTGTAACTTTGTTTTCAAGTTTATTTTATTTATAGAGGCTGGTTTTCAAGAAAAATAACCCTGTTATTGCACCATGTTAGGTCCATGTAGAATTTACAAGTGAATTACAATTTACAGCTTGCCTTTGGGAAGGTAATCACAGACATAATGCGTTCCAGTATTGATACTACATGCTGCACAGCAAGATCTTTGTACATGAAATTTGAACTTAGGGCTAATGGTTGTGATAAGCACGAGCTTTACTTCCTGTCTAGAGTTAGTGATTTAATTTGTTTACAAACACAAACTACACAATCATTGTACTACAAAGCTTGCAGAAGTATGGCTTCTAGATTCACCCTCGTCCTTTAGCAGAAAAAATCATGCTTTTGCGGATAATAGCAATGAAAAATTTTTCTTATTCAAGAGAAGTTGAATCTACGTACATACTTTTGTGTGTGTGTATATCACATAGAATTTGTACCACTAAATTAGTTAAAAAATTTTTTTGGTAGGAAAAATAGGGTTTGCATGTAAATATTACAAAATTATACTCACCTGTGGTGCTCAGGTGCCAATCTAAATTAGATTCAGATAATTCATAATTTCAATACTGTAATCATGGCAATTCAGACTTTGATACTATCCAATATGTTTTACCTGTGATAAATGTGAGTGCCCCGATAAAAACCTCTTTTCAAAGAGCCTTGTTTGCAGACTTGCTTCCAAATGTAGCTCTATAGGGTTTTTTGTTGCTATTTTTTTCAGCTAACAAAATAGTACTCAATAACAATGGCTAATATTTGAGTTTATACAGAAATAAAAAGCCTTTGGGCTTAAAAGGAAAAGCAGAATCTCCCCAGACGTCTTCACAAACTCTTCAGAAAAGTGTAAATGGAAGAGAATTGTTATGACTTTTTTTTCAGCTAAGTGTTTGTTGATCTTTATGCAGTACATTTGTAGTTATGTGAGTTGTATAGTTCTTGGATTATAAATGTTAAAACCAATGTCTTTTAGAATTATTGAAATAATTAAAAATGCTTAGAAACAGTGGTGACAGTTATACTTTCAGTAGGTAGTAACTGTTAGTGTCATATAGTTGTTTTTTTCCAGTTCTTCTGATATTGAGAAGATAGTAAAAACACTTCCTATTTCATATTTTTTTGTGGAGACGGTTCTTAAGCTGTGTAATTCTTATAAATGCAGAATTGTGAGTGTGTTTCATGATAATGAACAGTTAAGTAGACAGTACAAGATGTTAGAATTGTAGTCTTAAATCTGCTATGATTTTTCTTTCTGAAGCTTAAAATATTTCATGATGAGGTGTAAAGAAGGTAAAGGTGAAGTAAGTGTTGCAGTTTTTATATATTATAAACTCCATGGTTTCTAACAGTGAGAACAAATTCCAAACAACTTCGGGTTCTAATTTCCAGTCATCAGACAACTGTTCAGACCAAATTAGTGTTTTGTCTGTCCCATATTTGTGTGTAAATACGCATGCTATGTTATGTGTATGTTTGCCTGTATCTCTAGGTATGAAGTGAAATTCAAGATTCAGAGTCTCAATTTAGACAAAAATCATACTGAAGTTGATACACAGTTCAGCAAACCATTGCACATCACTGCTGAAGATTGTAGCCATGAGACTGTATTGGCAGTTAAGGGATGGAGACAGGTAATGGTGGAGGGTGATTTATTCCATTTTCAAGGAAGACAAACAGAATTTATGAACAAACACGTTGTCCTCTCCTCAGAGGAATAGATGTTATTTTTATATTAAGTGTAGTATAACTGGCTTTATATTTGTACTGAATTTAGTTTGTGCTATGTGGATATGTGCCAGCCCCTTGATAGCTTTTAATGTGGGTAAACAACACTTGCACATGTCAAGAGAGGAAAGAGGAGGCATGTGGCCGTAAGTTTATTCTGTATTTTTGAGAATACTAAGAAACTTGGCTGTGCTTCTGTTAATGTATAATGGTATTTTGACAAGATCTGCAAGATAAGATTTCTGTATGTTAGATTACGTCTATAACAGAAATGCTTTAGCCTTCTAGGATATTGGTATACTTCATGGGCAAAACAATAAAGCAGATACAGTTGTCATGCACTGCTGTGTTCTGTACTGACCACTGGCTCTGCTACCAAAGCTGCTTTCCTGCTGGGCTTCAGCAAAGGAAGCTTCCCTGGCACATCACGTTAGGAACTCTACTTTCTCACATCACTGATGAATGTTGATTTTGGTGGCCAGATAGCTGTAATATAGGTATTGCAGTTGTCTCAGAAATGTGTCCTTGGCCTCTCTTACACTGAGCTTGTTAAATTCTTTAGAGTTTTTTCCCTTTCTCCGCTGTTTAGCCATGATATTAACCCAGCGCTTCCCACTACTCAATGCCATGGGACTGTTTGTTTTGTTAAAGATACCTGGTATTTCTAGTTGGCTAGGATAATGCTTCTGACTTTCTTTGGAAGTGTAGGAAGTTAATAATGAGAAGGAAGGAAGGATGGGATGTTCACCATAATGGTGCCAGACAAGAGACCAATAAATTGTTTCTCCAGCATACTATCAAATTAACTTTAGACTTCTGGGGGTGTACTGAGGTTTTTGACCAGAGGTGGAACCATATGGCAACAGTATCTACTGTGTTTAGTAGTTTCTGCTTCCATAGTATCGGATGGCTACTTGAAAAATGTTGAATGCTAGATATGCTGAAATATTTCATTCTACCACTTCTAGGGAATGAAACTTCTGATTCAGTTTTGTATACAGTGGTTTCTGTGTTCCACAAAGATACCATGTACAGAAATAATTAGATGGTAGGAAACCTGAAGTTTTACCAGGTTTAGAGCAATATTAGGGGTCACACTAAGCTCTTGATGTCTGCATAGAGCTCACCTGTGAGTGAACTGGTTTGCAGAGCAAGGCAGGGGTTAACTGGCTTAATATGCAGGTTTTAAAGTGCTGCAGTGTCAGCAGCGCAGGAGGGTTTTTGTGTGCAGTGAATGAAGAATGCATCTTCAGACTAAAGAGGCAGGCCCAGGCAGGTAAGCCAATTGTGGTAAGACAGAGTAGAGCTGCCATTGAAGCTCCAGGAGGTGGACACTCTGCAGCCAATGCATTTCCCTGCCTGCAGAATGACTAAAGATGAGAATGGGTAGATCTCTGCTGGCACCATCTGTGATTCACAGTCATTTCATGGCATGCTTGTGGCAATGTGGGAGTATACTCAAGCTGGCAATTTTCTATGTAAAAGGGGCTGCAATATGAGGGCTAGTGTAGAACTTTGGGTTGGTTCAGCTGCATAACAAATGGCATGCATAATTAGTTGTATCAGAAGAGCATAGCTTCTGCCTTATTATCTGACTGCATTCTATTATATTATGCATCTTGAATGTTTTTAATTATTTAGAACAGACTAAACTAATTGCAGAATTTATTAGTTTAGAATATTGGTAAGGGATTTTTATCTGGAAGTATCCATCTGGATTTAACCCGATTTCCTTTTGTATATCTCATCTTCCAATTTGTGAGTATTTAATGCTCTTGGCATTATGACAGACTTTAGGTGAGAAGCTCTCTGAGGTCTCGTAGAATGCTGTACTGGTAGTGATCAACCTGAGTCTGTGGTGTTGTTTCTAGCGGTCCCCAAAATACCTCATCAGCAGATACATTATAGATTCACTGTAAGTCAGTCCTTGCTCAGCCTTCCATGCAAATGTCTCTCTTCACAGGACTGCTGCTAGTGTAGCTTCATGTCACAAAAATGGACCATCATAATTCGGAAAAAGAACATGCTTATTTTCTTTGTTTTGTGTGGACATAAAATGAATCATAAGATGCAATATAGATGGAGAATTCTCAGTGCCATTCTGTCGGTGTTTGATAATTTTATTTACTTATTTTGAGGGATACTTCCTACGTCTCTCACAACAAATGTCCTGGTTTGACTGTGGGATGATCTGGGAGGTGTTTGGAACTATGAGCCCTCTGCACTACTGACTCCTTTTGAGGAGCACTCTCATCCCACAAGTCCGAACTTAGTGATACCAAGCCTCTAACTTGCTCTTGCAGCTAAGTAGGAAGCATATGCCTCCTGAATTCTTAAAGCCTGATTTGACATGATAGTGCCCAACACCATACTTCAACAGGCTTCATTATCACTGGGAAACATTAGCATGCTTTCTTTGCTGGCTTCACTTAGGCTCCTCTCAGTCTTAGACATGCTGAAAAGATAAAAATATAATTCTGCCTTAGTAAAGCAAAAGATTTAATTTGCAAAATTTCATGCAAGGGATTGCAGTAAGATGAGCCCTCATGCTATTCTTCATCTCAGATTTTTGTAATTGTCTGTTAGGATTCACGGAAACTGGCAGGATGACCTAACAACAAAAAACTTAGATCAGAAAGAAACATGTTTTTAATTCAATTTTCTTTATTAATTATTAAGGTGGTTGAAGCAATATATAGCTCTTATATGTAGCTATACTTAGTTGTTTTTTGCTATTCAATGTCCAGTTATTTCTTTATCTTAAGCTGTTCAGAGTTTGTGCATAACTCATTAAATACCCATGAGTTTTAGAGCACTTCATTGAAACTCCTCCCAGCTTGTTGATATATGGCTTCATAGAATCAGATCTGGACAATAACTGTCCTTTTTGAATAGCTGGCAAAAAATTTTGCTGAAGCTGTCAATGAGAAATCAGCTAAGGACTTCTGAGTTCCTGTGGCATGAGTAATATACAAGTAGTCTTTCAATAGGTGGAGAATGGTTTGTAATGTTTCTGAATAGTTCAGTGTCTGGTAACAGGTGTCAAAACCTACCAAGTAATAGTTTTAGAACTACTGTTTAGTTTCAGAGACCTTTTTTTTTATGGTATGTGCTTAAAATGAATATGAAAGGATTAAACGGATAAGCTACTAAACATTTTGATCATTTTGTACTGGTATTTAAGCATAATTTCCTTTTTACTTGGTATAAGGTATGCTAGTACAAAAAAAGTGATGAAGCTATACAACCCACGCTGAAGCTGGATGATTTTGAGTAAAGTATCTGGCAGAGATAATGGTCTTAACTTTAGCGGAGGGCTGCTTCCCCTAGATAGTAATTCAGACAGTTATTTCTGTCACAGCTAGCTGAATGGCAATATAGTTTTCAGTGAAACTATTGTAATTCAAACAAGTCTGTGTGTATTGAAGAATTCAAGATGAAAAATACATATCTGTTTTTTCCATAAGGTCAAATAAAAGATGACAAAAATATGAGAGAAGATGTTCAGAAGAGGTTAGGTTTTATAGAAGATGTAATGAGCTGAGATGTTTTTAGTTTTTCCACCTAATATAAGCACTAACTGCTATATTAAAGTATGTAGTGCATTTTTCGAAAAACTGTAACACATCATTTGGAGTAAAGATGACTCTCTCTGAGAATGAGTAGCTACATTTGTTTGAGTTGAAAGTTCTATTCGAAAAGTATCTTGAAGATAATTTTTCAGTATCTTTCTCTATGCCTCTTTTTTACTAACACGCAGTTAATTTGGTAACTAGCACTTAGTATCCCTCTTTCATTCATTCCAGTCAGCTGAAACTTGCTGCCTGCATTAAAGAATCATTTCAAGAAATTGGACTGAATTTAATGGAAGTATTGCTTGTATTTTTGTTGTCTTTCCCATTGTATTTGCATATTTCCTTTCCTTAACATAGCATCTGTGGCATTTGACTTACTACTTTGCTTGGGAAAAGTTTACTTCCATGAAGTTAATTCTGGTCCATCTCCTCTCGTGTGCGGTCTGCATATTGCACAAAGAGTCAGGTCAGGCTTTATTTTTATCCAACTTTCTGAACTAGTTCACTTAGCCTTTCTTGATTTATCCTTAAAATGACTGTGTTCTCTTCCCACCTACCCCAAATAGATTTGTGAATACTTAATTGCCATTGACCTAATATATAGCAGCCCTTTGAGAAGTATGCTACATAAAGCTAAGCATGTTCTATAGATGACAGTAAAATGAAAGTTGTGTGCATAAAATAATTCACTAAATCCGTCTGTAATCGTATAAATGTAACCTTACTTTTTATAGGATTACCTTACTTGAGGCATGAGTGTCCATCATAGCGATGAAGTCTTCATGCTGACATCTATAAGCATTTCTCTGATTACCCATAGAGGCCTTATTGGGCAGAACAGTATGAGAGAAAAGCCCATGCTTACTGAGAGATGAGATACATTTATTTTTTTTCTTCTTCTTCTCTGGAGCCCTCCATTCAGTTGGAGGAATGCATGACATTGGCCTGACTTAAAAAACTTAATATCATTTTGATAGTTATGCTTGCTATCATGTGTGCAATTAGGAGGCTGCTGGCATCAAGCTCGCTCTTATTTTTCAAGCATCTTTGTAGAGGCCAGTTGAGAAGTATGCTGCAGTGGTTGGTACCTATATTAGTCTGGCAAAATTACTTTTCCATGTGTTTAAGTAACACAGAAAACTGCTAGTGGTTACCCTCTTTTGCTTCCTTTATTTCTCTGACGATGTAATGTAGGCACATTATGTGTGTAGTGGATTTTAAGCAGTACCTGAGTGTGAAAGATTTTGGAACTGAAACAGTTGGGGACAGGAGCACACACGTTAACTGTTCCCTTGCAAGTGTTCTTGGAATAGCTGTCAAGGACAAAGCACAGCTCCTTCTGGTGTCTGGCTTCTGTGGGGAAGATTTAATTTCAAGCATTCAAGAGCATGCTGCTTTAGTGAACAGTTCAGTTTTTACTGATAGCATTATAATTTGGTATGCATAAGTGGGATGTTTTAAGTGGGATCACTGTTAAGTTTCCTTGCTGGCTCATGACCGGTTGTTGCTAAGAGATGTTCACACGTATTTGCTGTGTGAGGGAGTTCATCTCTGTTATGTAGATTTTGATAGCACGATCCAGAAAATATGAATATGCTAATGATTGAGCAGTAGAGTGGGGGAAAAAGACATGAAGCTGAAAGCTCTGGATTTTTTTCTTTAAACAGATTTTATAATATTTTTGTGTTGTAATTGCAGCCATTTTCTCAAATGTTTCTTTGGTTTTTCTGAAGCAGAGCTTTCTAAACAATGGGTGAAGTGATGCCACACAAACCAGACATCATTGCTACATGAGAATATGACATCCATAATGGCTAGTGTTCTGAGCCATCAGCACTGGTGTGAATCAGGTTCTCACAACAGATAATATAGTTCCAGGAATTGGTAATAACTATGTGTTTCGGTAGAAACTGTGGAATAGTTGTGGAGAGGGTAGGGTTTCTGTTATCTAGGGCACACAGTTTATCAATAGTAAAATCTATCTGAACCCCCACTAGTGAACACTGCTTGTTGATATCTGCGTTGTTACATTTCCTATCAGTGGACAGCATTGGATGATAGTAGTATATAACAAGCGAAAAATTAAGAATTACTGGAAAAATACAGCTTAAACTGTGGCATTTTAAAGGTGTTTGAAATGGAAAGTGGATAAATATGACAGTGATATACTTCTTTCCATGTTTTTTACCTGATAAAAAAAGCTAAAGCTGTGATGGTGTTTTCAACAGGGTAAAATTTTGTTTAATTTTCTACCTTAGACCTATTCAGTGAATGTCATGCTGTTGACATCAATTTTAACAGAAATTTCTGTATCTCTATAAACAGACAATATTTTTTCTATGTTCTTCCATTCAAATATGAGTTGAAATGGTTTATTTGAATTGGAACTACCCTTAGAAAAAAGTTGATTGTGGAAATAATGATAATTATTCATAGTAATAATTTTATCATAATGAGTAACGATTTGACTTATGATTGTTGAGGTGTGTAAATATTTGTGCTTATAGAATTAAAAAGCAGGTTGCCTAGCATTGACCTTGTCTAATCTATGCATACCCTTTTTTCTAGTATTTTTTCTAAGTCATTTTCTCTCTTTCAGTGGGAAATGCTTTCATGCTGTTTTTATCAATATAAATGCATTCAGTACAGCAGTCTGTACTATATACAGTACTATATTTTGTTTCAGGTAGAGAAAACAACTTTTTTTATTGAAGAAGCAGTTTTTGGTTTCAAGTTTGTTAGAAGTCACCACAAATGGTACAGATATTGTTCTAATTAGGAAAAATCACCTTTTCTGCGTGTCCTTAATTATTCTCAGAATGTCAGATAGATAATGAACAATTCAATATAAGTGTAAAAATAACTTCACGTTTCACTGGTTTGACTTTGAAATGATCCTGGAATACTTTGACTCTGGAAATGTTTTAAGTAAAAAAGGCCACAGGGGAGCTAGTCAATAAACAATATGCAATAACTGCAGAAATAAGAGGGAAAAAGGTTTCTTAGCTAGGAAAACATTCTGTCATAATCTAAAACTTGGGCAGTGTTTTTAAAAAAACAGCTAGCTTTTTTCTGGGCTAATTGGGCTGAAATTCCTAAAAGATTTCATGAAATTGTCTTATTTTCCTGTGAATTTCTGTTAAAGTAAAATAGATTTTTTTTTTTGGCTACTTAAGTGGACAGTGGACGGATGAGTCCTGCATCACTTTGTTTATTTATTGGTGGGAGTTGTCCCATAACATTGTGACTTTGCTTAGACTAACCGTAACAGTGATACAGAAGAAGATATGAAGTGCCGTTTTTCTTACCATTGAACTTGGAGACTTAAACATAGGTTTAAGTTTTATTCTGAAAGATGGCTGTCTTCTGCAGTTGTGCTGTATGTTGGACAACACTGTGCAACTGTATTTGTTCAATGTTTTAATCTTCAGTGTTGCCCTAAGAGGGGAGAAATAAAATAGAGACTATCAATGCAACTCTGTTGTAACATGCACAGTAGATTCCTAAAGCTGGAGTCTTGTGGTTATAATTTTTCTTACCTTAAATCAAGTCTTACTGGTGTTAATATTTTTTGTATTTTTGCCAAGATTGACCAGATATATCAAGATATGAGAAAAATAACTAAAGCAGTAAAACTGAGAATGTTAGTGAAGACAGTTTAATGTAAATGTGAAAATTCAAGCAAACACCTTTCCAAGGGCAGCTCTTTCTATGCTATACTACATTTGGTCAGTAACATTATGGTTAAAGATCAATTTATGTCAGTGTAGAAAGAGCTTACATTGGATGGTCCATGGGTCAGCTTTATTTTGTTATTTGTGCTTTGAGGTGCCTTGCTGTACATGCTGATGCTTGCAGCTGTTCTTTCTATTATTGTATTTGATGGCCTGTTCTGCTTCTCTCCACTTCTCTCTCTTCAGCCACACTTTTAGAAACAACTGATCAAATCTAGTCCAGGGCTGTAACCATCTATTACCCAAGGGTAAATTATGCTCTAAATGATGACTTCAAATCTAGATCACCAATGTGTGTATCTTCCTGAAAGCTTATTTTGAGTTTTCGTGTTTGCACCCAAATGTTCCAATTGTCTTCTTTGAAAACCTATGTCAGATATGCCTCCTGATTCACTATGTATCACCAAGGCTTCATGTTTTCCTTCACAATGTTCTTTTTTTTCTTTGGGTTTTTTTTTCCCTTCCCCCTTCTCCTTTAAACAGATTGAAGGCATTGAAAGCAGCTTATAGCATTAGAAGCTTTTAAGCTGCTTTAACGCCTTGGATAATTTTACATTTCTCTTACTTCCCTTGTCTCATAAAATAAAACACTGTTCTGACCCCAAACCCAAGAGCACAATGCAGAAGTGAAGAACAAGGGTGCATGGGAATGGACAGAAATACCAAGACAAAACCCTTTCAAGGCTTTTTCAGTGTATTACCCTTTTTCTGAAGAGCATGCACCTTGGTCCTGTATTTAATTGGTCTGTGTTTATTAGCAGCTTAAGATCTCCTGGAAAAATATGCTGAGTTGCCTCATATTATTTAATTGATGTCTAAGAAAAAGCTTAAGGCATTGTAAGAATCACAGAATCATAGAATGTTCTAGTCTGGAAGGAACCTCTAGAGGTCATCTGGTCCAACCTCCCTATACAACTAGGGACATCTCTACCTAGGTCACATTGCTCAGAGCCCCATCAAGCCTGACCTTGAATGACTCCAGGGATGGGGCCCCACCACCTCACTGGACAGCCCATTCCAGTGGTCTATCACCCTGGTTTTAAATAACTTTTTTCCAATATCCAGCCTAAATCTATCCTTTCCCAACTTAAAACCATTGCTCCTTGTCCTATCATTACAAACCCTTTTAAACAGACCTTACCTTGCCTTCCTGTAGACCCCTTCAGGTACTGGAAGGTCACTCTAAGGTCTCCCTGGAGCCTTCTCTTCTCCAGGATGAACAGCCCCAACTGTCTCAGCTTGTCCTTATACGAGAGATGCTCCATTCCCCTGATCGTTTTGGTCGTCCTCCTGTGGGCATGCTCCGATATGTCCACATCT
>VZZY01007436.1:9242-20487 GCA_013400335.1 Eurystomus gularis
TTATTTTCCTCCCCTTTTTTTTGCTCTGCTGAGGAGGGAGAGGGAGAAAAGGGAGGGTGATAGAGTGGCTTGGTGGGCACCTGGTGCTCAGCCAAGGTTAACCCACCACACCCCCACAAAGCATTTGCCACCACCCATGGGTCAGTACAAAGACAGAGCACTGGCCAGTTTCCTCGTTCGTCAATGTCTAAGGCCAGCTGGATGGGTTTTCATCTCTGCAAATTGACTTATTGGTGTGGTTAAAACAATGGAATTGGAACAATGGGCTGTAAACCTGTTTGGGCTGCCATATTGTGGGAAGACAGAATAGAATCCCTCAGTGGTCAGTTTGGGGTCACCTGTCCCAGCCACTCGACCTGCAGGTACCTCTTCTTGCTCACTGCACCCCAACGTGGAGCACAAGATTGAGCAGTGACATTGGTCTGCACAGCAGCCTTTCTGCACACACTGACCCTTGGTAGTGACTCTAAACATGGAGCATTATCACTACTGGAAGCAGAGACTGTCTGTGAAAATCTGCCCTTAACTTCATAAAGTGCTGTTAGTTAGAAGTGACTGAGCTGAAAACTGAAATCACTGAACAGAATTAGTTCTGTTCTAGCTCAAACCAGGGCATTACAGCACAGAATTTGTTACAGATACATATTGTCTGCATGATTTTAGCACCTAAAAGTCTGTTTGCTGGCATGTTCAATAACATGTGCCTATCAACAAGATGAAAAAGCCAGGCTTTGTTTTTAGCTTAGATGTCTTTGCCTGGTTAGTGCTGCAATAAATGTCCCTCAGCAAGTCAGTGTGGCAGGCACGAGCACTTACAGGTGGAGATAAATCATCCCTAAAAGCATTTAAAAACAAAGGAAAAATATTTTGCCATTGTATCTACTTTCTGTTCATTTCCCATAATGGCTGTTCACCAGCTCAGCATATTCCAGAAACAATTTTCTGTTGTTTCCCTGCATAACCGAGGTAGCTGCTGTAGCACGTACTGACATGTTACAGCTTGCTTTCATCTGTGGAAGGCAGTGAGAGGGCAGGGCCAGCACAGCTGCCAGCAGCTCAATGCAATCCAGTGGCTTTTTTCATTTATTCATCTCCTTCAACTTGCTTTGCAACCCACCCTGGGCTGCAGAGGTGTGTGGAGCAGCACAGCTGCAGACCGAGCTCTAGCTTAGGTAGAGGTGCACAAGCTTCTGACAGCAAGCTAAGCTTGACGAAGAAAGACTAAGGAAAAAAAAAAATAAAATGGGTAATTAAATTCTTTGCCAGTCCTCCTTTCACATAAGCCTTATTCCAAAGTGACTTGGAGACTACAGTGCTTTGCCATAGGTAGCATCAATTTGAGATGCCCATGAAACAAGTAACAAAGACTACACCTATTTACTTTTGTTGCCATTTTTTCTATGTATTTAAAAACACAAAAATCTGTACATAAGCCTCAAATCCACTAGCATTGCTAATACCAGCTATAAGCAAAGCTCTTCATCCCAATCTAAATATTGTTATTAGATATATGCTTTGCTGAACAGCTGCCAGGTGCTCACTAAATTTAAGTTGTCCCAGCAACACTAAAGCCATAGACTGCAGGATTGACTCCTGTTATATACAGGTGAGTACAAACATGTACATATGGGTGAGAAGGTTGGTTTAATGGCACCCAGGCTGTACATGAGAGTTTCACAGAGCAAACACTTAACCAAAAAAATAAAGTCAAAATACATTGCTTTTCTAAGGCATGTGCTTCCTTTAAGCATCTCTACCCCACTCTTCAAAACCAGTGATCCATCTTGCTTACAGTTTAACTTTCTAGGAACCAGATGGCAAAGAAGCACAAACAGGTTGCAGAAAACTCAGGAAGTTTGTAACCCGCTTCACTTGAGGATACCAACACACAAGATTTCACAGCCCCTTAGAAAAAGACCCACAACCTGTGTTTGATAGTCCAATGTGAGTCCATCTGTACTGATGGACCAACCATCTCCTGGGCTGCATCCCCAGCAGTGTGGGCAGTAGGTCGAAGGAGCAGATTCTGCCCCTCTGCTCCTCTCTGGTGAGACACCCCTGCAGTGCTGGGGCCAGCTCTGGAGTCCTCAGCTCAGAAGAGACATGGACCTGGTGGAGGGCCAGAGGAAGCCACAAAAATGATGTGAGGGCTGGAACCCCTCTGCTGTGAGGCCAGGTTGAGACAGTTGGGGTTGTTCAGCCTGGAGAAAAGAAGGCTCCGGGAAGACCTTCTTGCAGTCTTCCAGTACTTCTAGGGGGCCAGTCAGAAAGATGGGGACAGACTTTTTAGCAGGGCTTGCTGCAACAAAAGAAGGGGTGATGGATTTAAACTAAAAGAGAGGACATTTCGACTAGAGAGAAGGAAGAATTTTTTTACGCTGAGGGTGGTGAGATCCTGGCCCTGGTTGCCCAGAGAGGTGGTTGATACCCCATCCCTGGAGACATACCTGGTGAGGTTGGCCGGGGCTCTGGGCAACCTTCCCTAGTTGAAGCTGTCCCTGATGACTGCAGGGGGATTGGACTAGATGACCTTTAAAGGTCCATTCCAACCCAGTCTATGATTTTATGATTCTGTGGGTAACACTGTCTTTGCTTCAGCAGTTCTGCGGTGTAAGTGGATAAATCTCAACTGGGGAAGGTAGCTAACCTGAAGCTCTTCTCTTTTTAGCTTGCTTGTGTCTGCCAGATGGTTTATTAGGCATTAGCAAGCAACTGAGACTTATTGCTGAAGGAGATGCACCACAGCAAGTTCTCCTTGATAGACACTGGATTGTTCTCTATGGTAAGAAAGCTTCAGGAGGTGGTACAATTTGGGGGTTGGATCAATTACCCACAGGAATTGCAGTGAAGGATGGGTGATTATAGGAGAAAGAAGAGGTGAAAGTTGCTGAAGAGTTAAAATGGTTGGATGTGGACACATAGAGACCTTGATATCTCAGATGGAAGCTGTGACATCAAACCACTAGAGTTGCTGGCCTTTCCTGCTCAGTTTCTAAGGAAACTGAGCTCTCTAAGCTGCGCGGTCACACGCATTACCTGAACTCTTGTGCTGCAAGGAAGGGCTGGATTAAGCCCACAGTTATTAAGCGGACTTTGTCTGCAAAAGGCACTAAGTCAATTACATTAATTGCCAACCATTGCAATAAGAAGACTTCAGAAGCCAGTGATAGTCCAAAACGTAGCTGTGAATTATGTCCTTTTCCTTGACACACTGAGGATGCCAGCCCCTTCTCAGGGCTGTGCGTTAGATATCATGAATTAATTGCCACACAAAAATGACAGGAGGACAAGGCCAATAAAATTCAGTACATATAATAGAAAAAAACCCCCAACACTTCAGAGAATGAATAAAAACCCAGAGCAACTAATTATTCCTCCACTCACAAACAACAACAAAAAAGAACAAAATAAACAGGAATATAGGAAAGACATGTTTTATTCCATCAAGTTTTAAGTGCACCATTACTTTGGCCATTTATGGGCAAAGATACTCTTTTTAGGCACTTATGTCAGGTAGAATCAATCATTTATTGATAATATGTTCTTTGCAGCCCGGTTCTCTTTTCCTATTAGTTACTTCACAATGTTAAATCCTTAAATATTATATGCCAGCTTGTCAGGGTTCCAGTGATGTTTTTATCTATTAATCAAGCTGCCTCGTTTCTTGATTTTAGTTGTCTGGCTCTACTCTGACTATTAATTGTTTGTTTGGCATTAGGATCTAGGTACTAGAAACCAGCAAGTGACACAGGTGCCATCAGTAATGCCTGGCTAATGCTAAACATGTGCATCAAAACTCAATAGCCTTTTATTTTTGACATGAAAGAAAGCACCTACTGATATAATTTTGGGAACTATGTAAATACAATTAACTGTGAAGATGGCAGTTACAAAGAAAAAAGCCCAAGAGGATCACAGATCAGTAATATGTCAGCAGTCTGTCAGCAGTCTGCAGGAGTATCTATACCCCATGACCTGGGAAAGGACCTTCCTTCAGGGCTTTAAACTACACAGGTAGAAAAAGACTGCAACTACTGCATGTACAAAATGTGAATTCTCAGTGTTGCTCTCTTCTCCCACATAACAAGTGACAGGACAAGAAGAAATGGCCTCATGTTGCATCAGGGGAGGTTTAGGTTTGACATGAGGAAAAATGTCTTCCTCAATAGGGTTGTCAAGGCCTGGCCCAGGCTGCCCGGGGAAAGTGGTGGATTCACCATCCCTGGAGGGGTTTCAAAGCCATGGAAATGCGGTGCTGAGGGACATGGTTTAGTGGTGACCTGGAAGTGCTGGGTTAATGGTTTGACTCGATGATCTGATCTGAACAATTCTATGATTCCCATACCACAGGTAGAAAAACATGAGATCCCATGTGACTCCTGTTTTTTTCCTGCGTACAGCCCATCTCGACTGCTCAGCACTGATGAGTCCACCCAGGAAAAGATTGTGATGACCTTCCTGGCAAGATTCATGTTGACTTTATAGGGCAAGAATTTGGCAGCCATTGTATCAAGCAATCTGCAGCCAGCCTTTGGCAGCAGTGTCCCAAATCTGCAGGAATGAGGGGCACTCTTCTGTTACTAGTTATTACATCTTAAGTCATAAGAATGATTGTACTAGGGCAACCCAGAATTGGACCCAGACCTCTGTGCTATTTCTGATTGTAAATATTTAGGTTTAGCAAGTGTCCTTTCCCAACCTCCAGCAATTTCTTTCTCAAAAGCTTCCTGAGCAAGGCTGTGTTCTCTCTGATTTAGATACCCTTGCTGACTTTTTCTTCAGTGAATTTGCCCAATTACATTTTTAACCCATACAAATCTTTGACCACCCTAAACACCTTGTTTCAAGAAATTCCACTGTTTAAACATGTTTTATGGAAAAATACAGAGTTTTGTGGGGGCGTGGTATGCATCTCTTCTTCTTGGGCCTGGGACATTTCTTATAGTAGGAACATACTTTAATTCTTGTATCAGGGGAGACAGACAATGATTCTTATATTCAATGAGTCTTATATTCATTTTCTCTATTCCACTCATGATTCGTAAATCTCAATTTCATCTCCTTCCCCAAGCCTGAAATGTGGCTTCCTGCCTTTGATGATCCTTCTTGACCTTCTGTGTTCCTTTTCTAGCTCTCTTACATCTTTTTTGAGGCAGGGGGTCAGAACACAAAATAATACTCAAGACGTTATAGTTATACACGTTGCTGTAATTACATCTTTGGGATTTTTTTTCCTTTCTTAAAAATTCCTAACATGATTTGATTTTGACTGTAATGGAGCAGTGATGTGAAGTTTTCGTATATGTACATATTATAACTTCTCAAGCAGTAATATTCTGGAGTTCAGTATGGAGGCCTGGACTCTTTTTCCTCTATGACTCACGTAACACCCATCATTGTTGAATTTCATCTATTTTATCTGCTAAGTTACTGTTCTAAGATCCTTCTGCAACTCTTAACATGACTTTTCTCTTTTTTTGCCTGAGTAATTGAGTATCACCAGCAAACCTCACCTCACTTGTCAGTCTCCTGGTAAACACCTGAACAACACCTGGCATGGACATCTGAGGGAGGACTTTGATCATCTTTCTCAATTCTTTGTTTCCTACTTTTTTAACCAACTGATAATAACCCATGTCAGCAGCTTTTGTTTTTTGCCACCAGCAGCTTTGTTTCCTTCAGGGATTTTGAGGTGGGACCCAGGCAGATGAAAAGATCAGAGAGCAGTACTGGATTGGATCAATCAATAGTCTGTCTGGTAAGGTGGCCTGTCTTTGGCAATGACCAAGAGCAGATGCCACAGGAAGCATGCACACAAGGCAAATGTGCAGCGATGCTTTTCCAAAACATTTACCTCCAGCAGTTTGTAGATCAGTTACATCTTCAGCTGATGAAGTCGGCCAGGTTGCCTCATACATGCATCCAGTGAATCCTTCTCAGACGTGCAGCACACCTCTCAAGTGCAACATAGCTCTATAAAAGTCATTTGGGCCATACTTTAATATTTTAATATTGGCCCATGAAGTCAACTACTTCTTTATTATAGAGGGACAGAAACTTGAGTTCTAGGACAGTCATGACCTTACAGAATTAAAAATTAATTGTCATCCTCACTAAAGCTCCCACTTTTATTTCAGCGTAACAAAAAATACAGGAAAATAGGTCTCTAGAGTACAAATTGAAAAACTTTTTTTTCCTTTGCATTAATATGATGTCTGTTAACATATATCCAACAAGGAACGTTCACAGATAGCTAAGATCAATGTTCAGAAATCACTATTTAAATATCTTTAAAGATATTAAATAACACGAAACACTCTTTCTTCCCAAACATCTGATTTTATAACATCTGTATATTTCCCCAGATGCTTCTCTTTCTATTAAGACATTGTAAGACATGAAATAGTGAATTGCTGAATTTTCATTTTACTTAATTTCAATAGAGCTTTGAAAGTAAAGTACAGATCATGTTTGCATGAACAACTGAAACGCTGTGGAAATAACAAAGGTATCCTGAGAACCAATTAAACCTGCCATAAGGTTATTATGCTGAAAGAAAGCATTGTTATGCACATTTTTTGCAAATTCACAAAAACTCAGGAGTGATACTCAAATGGCTTTATACCACCTGCTGAGTAACATCAATTGCAAAGAAGGACATTGAAATGAGTGTTGCAGCCGTTTTCGGAAACTGTTTGATATTTTATAAAGGGATGTATTTACTTTTTTTCTTACAGCATAAATGTAGCAAAGTTGGAATTGTAGCAAACTTTAAATTAGAATTGAGTTGCTAATTTTACAGGACAGAAAAATCTATCAGCAAAAAAACTTTATGATGCAGACACAAGTCTGGTATCTGAAACTTTCCATTTTCTCTTCTCAGGAGGCACATTTTCATTGGCTGAACAACTCTCTCAGCCTGTCCTCACAGCAGAGGGGTTCCAGACCTCCCATTATCTTTGTGGCCTCCTCTGGACCCACTCCAACAGATCTATGCCCTTATATTGGGGGCTGCAGAGTTGGATGCAGGATCATCTTTGTATTGCATGTCCATGCCAGCTTCATGGTATCTATCAATGGTATCACAAAAAAAGGTCATAAAATCTGATTCATGTGTCTGAAGGGTTGGCCTCGGGAAAAATTTGTCTTCCATTTATCAGAGCAGTTAAGTGAAGAACAGGAACCTCAGGGAACAGCAACAGAAAAGAAAAGCATCATAACACACTGGCATGGACTTTAATGGGCGTGTTCCTTTCTTTGCTGCAGGGACAAGTGTTAATGCCAAAATGGGAATGCCATTTGAGTCTTTAGATCCAGCTGGCGAGAAAAGATGTAGTGCGAGTCACAACAAAACACTAGGGCTCTAAAGTAAACTTTCATACTTTATAGATAGAATTGAAAATTTAAAAATAGATTAACACTCGCTTACTATGTGCTAGTAACCTCCAGGGTAGACCTCTGCCACCTTGCTCCCTGGCAGGAGAAATCAGGTCACACTTGATTCTGGCCTGCAGCATTGAGGCTAATGTCAGGATGTGCCAGGTTGCTAATGAAAAGCTACCTCTGGTACATAGCAATGCAGTAATACTGGCCATCGTCTCATAGCTCCTGGTATGACAAGCACTCTGAAGCTTGGTTCTTTAGGACATTGTTGGTTCATATTGAATACCAGTCTTTTTCAGATATGGTGTCAGGTGTAAAAATATTCATAGTGTAAAGCAGAAACATACCTTTGAATTCTCATAAGTTCTTTGAGAGGGTGGAACAACCAACAACCAAAACACAAAGAAAACTCCACCACCAATACTCCCAGGTTATTTCTGCTTCCCATGTTGATAGGAAAGTTCATCATGCCTATAGAAGTTAAGAAAGAACAACAGCCGCACCATAAGGACTCCTTTGACCTGAAGAGGCAACTCATGGTCTCATTCTAAGCAGCAGAGAAAATGAACAATGTGATTCAAAACATAAGGAGACAAGTAATACTGAGACAACAGCATTTTAAATCTCTTCTCTACATGCTAGTCAGACATATTCCACATAGTAGGGTAACCGTAGCAGAGGCACTGTATGCCTCATGTAAAATACATGTGGCAAATGTTGTAGATAAATGGCTTTGTTAGCCTGCAAAGTTCTGTACAGTTATCTAAATTAAAATTTCAAGAAAAGGTATATTGCTGCATTAGGCTTTCAAAAGTACAATTTAATTATTTTCAACGTGGCTTGCATTATTGCAAGCTTTTCATCAGAAACTATATGTCATTTTTCTTAACTGTTTAAATGACAATAGGAGATCTGATTTCTGCCTGCTAATAAACACAACAGTTTATTTTTAAAAATATGCTGATTGCTAAAAGTCTTTTCCTTCAATATAATCACTGTTGATATTGTAAAGAAAGTGTAGGTGGAGTTGAAAGAGCTTGTAGTTACTGTTGGGCACCAAATGCTTGCCAGAGCCACGTTTTCACTTTCCTTCATGTTTGCCTATTTGTCAGTTTGGTGGCTCTAATCTTTCCCCAATTTCAGTAAACAGTGACTTGCACGGCAGAGAGGAGCACACTCACTCTTTGATAGGTGTGACAGCAGAAACGTGACATGAGGCAATCTCTCAATTACTTGTAAAATGCCTCCAGTTGTGTCTGCTGTCAGTATACAGGCTATGTTTTCCTCTAAATCACATCCTTTCTGATGTCTGCTCATATTTTTTTGTCTTTTATTTTTTGGCAACATGTATTTTTCTCTGGTTATATTGACAGCTCCTAGAGAATACACAAAAACACATCAAATAACATGTACGGTAGTCAGTGAATAGAGTAACTACAGGATGCAGGGGGAGGTATCCTCTTTTGTTGTTATCATTTTTAGATGAGACTTGTTTTCTATAATGGAGCTACACCTACAGAAATATAATGACCATAAAGACACAGAAAGGACAGGTCAAAAACATCTGTTTCTTCATTTTCACCACCCACCTACAAACAGGACAACACTTTTCCTCTCTGTGCTCCATCCTCAACAATTTTAATTTTACTCGGTGAAGAATGTCCATAGACCACCTAAAACATCTTTCCTACAGTTAGGTCAGTTCTACCAATATGTTATGACTTTTCAAGCTTACTGCAGCCAAATCCAATTTGATAGTTTTGTCTGACTGGTCTTAATCCAGCAGAATGAAAAGGTGTCTTATTATAAACATATTAGACCTCTATTGAGCACATGATCATGGAATCATAGAATCATAGAATGGCCTAGGTTGGAAGGGACCTTAGAGATCATTTAATCCAACCTCCCTGTCATGGGCAGGGACGCCTCTCAACTAGATCAGGCTACTCAAGGCTCTGTCCAACCTGGCCTTGAACACCTCCAGGGAGGGGGCAGCCACAACATCTCTGGGCAATTTATTCCAAAGTCTTGCCACCCTCATACTGAAGAATTTCTTCCTAAGATCTAATCTAAATCTATTCTCCTTCAACTTAAACCCATTACCCCTTGTCCTATCAGTGGACGCTCTTGTAAAAAGTCCCTCCCCAGCCTTCCTGTAGGTTCCCTTCAGGTATTGGAAGGCAGCTATTAGGTCCCCCCGAAGTCTTCTCTTTTCAAGACTGAACAACCCCAGCTCCCGCAGCCTGTCCTCGTAGCAAAGGTGCTCCAGCACTGTTTGTCCGAGTAAAAACTGCTGAACACAACCCTTACTTTTTTCTTCCCTGTTGCAGTAACTCTGTAATGTCAAAACTAGCAGTCAAGGTCCAAGAAGGAGCAGTGCAAGCTGTTTGCCGGCAGTGGGAAGCAGCTGTAGGATGATGAGGCATTGAGACAAAGAGTTATTCCTGTTATTCACTGATTTACCTCCCTCCATTTTAGCGAGTAAATCTAGTGAGTGTTGTATTTCCCCCTGCAGAAGTTGTGTAGCTTCTAAATCTACTGCACTGTGATTCTCCTGCCAGTTGAGAGCTGATAACAAGCCCATGCATTTCTCCATTTGATCTGCATTGTAGTAAGACCTACAACGGGTCCATCAGAAAGCTGGAGGCCTTATACACATAACTGCTTCTTCTTCTGTAATATGATGCCCAGAGAAGTGGTGGAGTCATCATCCTTGGAGGTATTTAAAAGACATATATATTGGTGCTGAGGAACATGGTTTAGTGGTGACCTGGCAGTGTTGGGTTAAGAGTTGGACTTGATGAGCTTAAAGGTCTTTTCCAACCTAAATGACTATGATTCTGTGATTCTGTCATGCAGTTGAAGGCAGCAGCAGAGCAGGCTGAGCCCCAGTGTGCAGCTGGTAGGGAGGATAAGAAGGCCTGGCTGGTAAGGATAAGATGGGGTTTGGCCTGACCAGCTTCCTGTGTTTAGCAAGCTGCTCATTCCGCACAGGATATTCTTCCCTTAGAGATGCAAGAGAGACCTTGCAATCTCCATTCCCACCACTGGAAATAACCAAAGCAGAAAGGCATTTTGTCAAGGGTTGTTGCTGACCCAGCTTCAGTCATCTGCTCCGATGTGCTGGAACTGCCCTTTCCCTTTATTCCTTCACTCTCGAAAGGAGGGCAGAAAGATAAGAGGGGACTGTTGGGCAGGATGCTGCAGTGGTGAGCCCAAGAGTTGCCTAAGTGATAGCAAAACCTAGGATGAAAAACAGATCATGTCCTGTTTCTTCAGCAAATCACATCGTCCTCTTCCTAAACTCTTCTGTCCCTTTGGTTGGAAGCTGCATAGTCCTCTCCCCTTCACTGGTGTTTTCTGCGATTTCCCTTGCATTGACTTTTATCTCCTCAGATGGCACTAGGGAGAGAGACAGCTAAAGTTACTGACTTTGAAGAATATGATTACTTATTTATTGCTGAAATCCCCACTAAATGACCTTCTTGTTTAACTCCTAACATGGTAGCTCTTGAAAATTTGTGTTTCCATGGTATGTGGATAGACACAAGTACTTCTACGGCTTTCTATTTCTCTATCTCGTCCTATTCTGCTGTTTGCAGTGGTTTCTAATTTTCAAGAATTCTTATCAAATGCACTTTCCACTGACACCGGGGATGTTCGCTCTGTGACAAATTTTAGAGGCCCATCTGTATTTATATTAGACATCCAGAGTCTAGTTGGAGGCCTGCAGTTTGTGGTGTTCCCCAGGGGTCAGGACTGGTCCAGTCTTGTACGACATATTCATCAGTGACCTGGATGAAGGGGCAGAGTGGACCCTCAGCAAGTTTTCAGATTAAACCAAACTGGGAGGAGTGGCTGA
>VZZY01007443.1:791-11972 GCA_013400335.1 Eurystomus gularis
CAACGGGTGAGATTTTTGATTCCAGTTAAATCCAGAGTATTTTCTTAAATGCATAGTTCAAAATGAGAAATTTATATATTTATGAGAAAAATAAAGGCTACTATTTAACACTTCTCTAGCTTTAGAAATTAATAAGAAATTAATTTACATTTTTTTGGCCATTAAGGACACAAAATCACACAGGAAAGCTGCAAAAGGGGAATGTGTGTATAAAACCAATATTTATTTTATTGGTTTATCTGCTGGGAAAGTACCGAATATTAGAATATATATGGATTTTTTTTCCTTGAGGATTTCTGCCTTATCATTGTTTAAATATGTTCCTGAAATTTCCCCTAGTATTAAACAAATGTCAATAACTGTGACACCAATAAAATAAACTATTTCTACTTCTACTCCATTCTATTATATTGTCACCTTTCTTTAGCAAATAAACTGGTTATTCACTATAATGTTTTGTTTAGCTGGATTTTAATTTATTTTTGGGAAACAAATGGATTTTTGTCTCTTTAAAACCACATACATACTGGTTATGTTTATTTTTTTCAATAACGTCAAAGAAGGAGCATTTTTTCCTTGGTATGGGAGGTGATGTTCTGATTCTGAGATCTGTGATAATCTTAAATTTCAAGTTCACATGACCATATGCCAAGTGTTTATTGCAAAAGACTTCTGACATGTATTGTACTTGTCAGTATTCCAGGGAAGAAAAAGGTGGTTTAAAGTGAAATAGAGCTGTTGCCTTTAAGGCCCTGCTTCTGCTGTACAGGTTGGAAGCTATGTTGCAAAGGAGGCAGAGAAATACAGCAGAGGAAGGATGGTCTCTGATAGAAACACTCCCTTGGACAACTACAGCCAGTTGCTATTTCTGGCACAAAGCCGTACTGTGGACGAAGCAGGCACATGGTCATATATGGCTGCCAGCTATATTCTTGGTTTTTTTGTACACAGTCTGAGATTTTCCAGGTAGACTCTCAGGTCTGATTTATAATAATGATGAGGGATTTCAACAGAACTGAAGAGCGTTCAAAGAACCAGGCTGAAGGCTTGCTGAATTAGGTGTCCAAATAAATCAATCATTTTGGTTTGATTTCTCTTGCAGTTTAAACTTAATTTTGACAATTTTCTCCACGAACAAATTCAAACCAAATATTTTGGTTTGGATCAGCTCGAACAAAATTGCCGTGTTTATTTACTGCACTGATACCAAATATTTTGTTGAAAGAAGTAAGCCAACTCTATTTTTCGTCTGATCACATAGTTTTGATGAAATTTTGCCTGAAGCTTACAGGCTTAATTCTTTCAAGAGTTATATTTTCCATTGCAAAGAGCAGTTTTTTCCTGAATAGTGATGAATTATTAGCTCGCATCACTGCTGCTGCATCATAGGAGACAACTGTTCAGGTTGTCTAACTATAATCTTGGAAATATGCATTATTGCCTGTATGGAAATTAAAATCCTTTTTGGAAAATAAAAGACATATTTCTCTTCTCCTTTAGTCCTGATGGAGAATTCAGAGAAAAACAGTGTCTTTCTAATAGTGGATCTCATAATCCCTGCATAATTCAATACAGAGAACCATAACAGTGCAAATTACTGGTTTTAGTCTGCTGGAAAGGAGGATTTCCTAGAGCCAGCAAATGATGCTTAGATGAATGAAGTTGTACTTCCAGTGGAATCCCTCCATGGAAGATCATGTTCATACCCTGTCATCTTACATGTCGGGTCAAGATCTCCAGAGTGGTTGGGGAACCTCTACCCTTGAAGTTTTTAAGATCAGAGTAGCTAAAGCCCAAAACAACCTGGTCTGAATTTAGTATTGACTCTGTTTTAGGCAGGAAGTGGGACCAGACATCCTCCCAAGGTCCCTTACAGTCAGAAAGTTTTGGTGATTTTATGGTTCTAGCATGTGCCCCAAAAGAAACCCCCAAAAGACATCCAAGGGTATTTTAGGTATTCCACATGAAGTACCTGCTTGAATTTCTTCTTTTTAGAGTGCTGCTTTGCTATTTCTGGCAAGATGGTGCAGTCTACTGTGACTAAAAAGGTTGCTATGAATTAGCACAATCAATCCATCAATTAATTAATCAGTTCTGCAGTGATGAAGAGTAGAGACAAAGAAAGATGAGGCAATACTTGTGCAAAACATATGTGCCATGTAAAGAGCAAAAAATATTTAATCTTCTTACATCTACCACCATTTATCAGTTTACTGAGTCATATATCCATAATTGCAAAGCCTGTAAAATGGCAGTGCTGTAAATAGCTGGCCCCAGAGGGCTTTCTAGGCTAGTGACGCCAAAGAATTAATTTACACTGAGGTATGAAATTAAGGTTTTGTTCCAAGGCAAAGGAAGAATAAAAGAGCATATCAGTAAATCTGTGCAAAAGGAACCAGCATCAGCAAAACTACCCTTTTGAAAAACAAAACCAGCTAAAACCGTTTAGTAATATCCACTGGTTCCTTGATACATAATACACCGTGCATATGGTGAAATGTCAAAGTGCTCTTCCAGGCCCACAAAAGAAACAAAGATACAGAAAACCCACTTACTATAGCACTAATAATTTCAGAGGGGTGGCACTAATTCTGTCACTCTATTCAGAGAAATGTATGAAGCACTCAGCTACATTTTCTTTTGAGTTACCAGATGGTCCTTCTAAGAGAGAAAAAATATCCTCTATGAATTGATAGTGTACTTGCACAATTTGCTTACCTCTCTGAGATAAGGTTGCATCAGTACCTCTAATTGTTATTAAACACCTGCTCTGATAATAAACAAAACAAGTTAGGGATAGAAAGAAAATAGTCATGTGATGACGTTAGAAGGCTTGTTGAACATGATTTATCCGACTGCTTGAAAGGCTTCCACAGATGTACCACCTTTGGAATGTCAGATCTTCTGACCTCACCACTACAAAAAATAATCTCTATGCAACCAACTGATAATAGAGCATTTTATTAATAAATAAAGGATACAATTTACCTTTCAGGGTCAGATATTCTATCTATTAATAGGGAAGAATTTATTTGCACGCACAGAGTGTATTTAAATATCATTTTGCTTAAGCTCAGAAGTATATTTACAGGCTGTGAACTCTTGTTTCCAGAAGTCTGAAGTATATAGCGTGTTCATGTGTCTGTGAGCTAACACCCCTATTTCTAAAATAAATGCTTATTTCCTAAAGATGACTTTGACATTGCTAATTAAGAATTACAGAGCTTCTCAGAACACTCTAAATACCGCCCAGTAGATGAATGTTAATTTAAATAATGTTGAAATGGAAATTATTCACTTCACTAACTGCCTTGGCAAAACCTCTGTGTTTCGATGTTTTCAGATCCAGAAGATAGGGTTTTCTGATAAGTACACATCCACCAAACATAGTGTAAGTCTGGATCATTGAATGGTATAACATTAGTTTAAACAACATTTCTGCTCCTTCAGTTCTTGCCTGAAGATAACATCTCTCTAACTTTGCTGCATACATTTTACCACTTTGATGGTATGGATTTTAAGCACGCTATCACCAATGGAAAAACCTCCATTGGTTTCTGAAGCTTTTAAAATAAACCTGCATCAGATTATTAGTAAAACAAAACATGCTTTGCTTAGAAATGGGGAAAAAATTCAACAAGAACTGTTATTATGACATTCTTCCTGTGACTCTTGTAGTTCAATCATGTGCCCAATATTCTGCTGCATGCTAGTGAGCCTGTAACTTAATCAACAGTCACATTTCTGCCTTTTGTCTATTAACTCTGGTGTTGCTTTCCCTGCACTTAGTCTGTGCACCTCAAAGAAGCAATCACTCTCGTAGAGTGGATGATAGGCACTCTAGGATGATAATCTGGGGAACTTGTTATAGTGTCTCAGGTGTCCCAGCACCTGAATTTGCTGCACTCAATTCAAGGAATGCTTGTTGGTAACAGTTACTCAGGTACACTGAATTCCAGTTAACAAAAGCTAAGCATATAGAATTATTTATTTGTCATATTCTAAGTAACAAAATAATATTTTTTATAGAAAAGACATAAGTAAAGGTAAAAGGAAATTGTACATAACTTACACAAAAATAGATCAGAAGGTCCCTTTTATCCAACAGCTTGGCAACAGCCTTTGCATGGTGCTCCTGTCTTAGCAAAGAGTCTTAGAAAAGCATCCCAGCCAAAGACGCTCTTACAGCCGAACCCTTTTTTTCAGGTTTTTTAAGAGATCTAAGACCTGTTTAATCTTTTCTTCTGAATTTCCCTCTAAATTCACTCTTTTATTAGGAGACTGGCTTTTAGTTAGCATAAAGTTCTTTCTGTACTTCTGTAGATGTCTCTTTTCCTACCGAACCTTTGTTTTCCCTCCCCACTCCCTCCCCGCCTTCCCCCCTTAACCAGTTAGTAAAGATCTCTCTGTTTAAACAAAGCATAAAACTTGCCCCATCAGAGGTGTCAGTTTGACATTCTTCAGTCTAGCACATTCCTGTCACTATACATACATAACTTATACAATAATCTGTACAGTAAAATGATGCACAATTCAAACTGCTAAACAGACTAATTTCATATAGTTTACTATTTGCTGCTGACTGAGACCACACCTGTTGGCAGTCGAACACTTGGGGTGTCAACCCAATTGGCATAGTGGGTTCTCAAACTGTTTTCAAATAAACACCTTTATTGTACCGCGATGTAAAGATGCATTTAGGAGAATTATGGCCAGACTACGTTCTTTCAAACACAGGAATCAGGTTTGGTATTTTACTGATATGTTACTAATGCTTTAATACAGACAGACTCTTAGTTGCAACCACCCAAATACACGAAGTCATTAGCTGATAAGTTAATTAGAAAGTTCGATTCTTAGGACATTATCTGGACGAAATAGGTGCACAACAGAAAAGATCACTAAGGGCCACATTGCAGTGAAACTATATCCTTATGGAACAAAGAATACTTAGTGTCTGTAAAAGTATCAACATCTGGTGCACAACATGAAGTGGAAAAGGTGGATCATTTGGCATTATATAGTGAACTGCCCTGGCAGCCTTTGGAAAAATAATAGAGATGTTTCTAAAATGACTTATGGCAAGGGGCCAAATGGTGACATTTTTCACACAGCTGGACCTACCACTTAACCCAATGAAGTAGTGTGTGAATCTCAGTACAAGGTACGAATCTATCTGTTTATTGTATATTCATTTTAATAATCTGGTTGACCTTGTAATTTCTAAGCTCTGAATGAAATCTTTTTTATTCTCTGAAAAGCTAAGCTTGCTACAGGCACATTATGAAGTTTCGTAGTATTCAATGCTGTCTTCATTTTGCTGCATATAATGGTCCTATTCTTTACTGTTCATGAATTATGTAGGTCAGTACATACTCCTGCCAGGAAAACATTTCTAGCACCCCACACAATCATGTATTTTGTATATGTATTGACATACGTTATTGTGATCCCTTCAGAAATATTTCAGAGAAATACTGGAATGTTAGATTGTTTATTTTTGTTTGTTTCCATCTGTAATGTCAAGTGAATTAGTTGTCACGAATGCAACTGTATAGAGATAGAGAAGAACAAAAAATGGAGTACGGTTTAAAAGTAGATACTTGGCCTAAAATAGCTTTGCTATACATAAAATATATGCTGTGTTATGGTTTAATTTTGCAGGTCTACAGACATATAATTCAGGCCAGAAATATTGTTCATTGTAAAGATATAGATGTAAAGGTTATCAGAAATTTTCTTGTGCAATGCTTAATTAAAGGACATTCACTGTTGCTCTGCCCTTGTCCAAGGTACGCTGATTTTTTTCCAAATTTCATTCAAAAGCAATGTTATTAGTAATCCAGTTCAGACCAAGAATCCAGCATTTCTGGGTTCTGGGATGTTAAAGCATTGCTGCCACTGAGACTGAGCCATTACTTCTAGGGAAACTTTTTTGCTAATTGTTATTTGCCCATGTTTCCAGATTTCAAATTTTGTGGAATTTTGATGATTTCACATCATATCATAGCTCATAAGCCTTTAAAAATTGCCTAGCTACTGGTTTTCTTCATTTTCTCTGAAATACTAGTCTGTCAAGTGAGTTGACAGAAGATATAAGTTACTATTTCTTTGATAATTTTTTTATTAATTAACTAGGGAATAAAATATAAAATTTCATGGCTAGAGAAAGGGATACACATTGATTTATTAATTTTTTAAGTTGGTTCAAATAAATTAGGAGTCTTCTGAAGCTGCTCAGAACATGCAGATTTTTAGAGGCAGTGACAACAAGATGGATAAAAGTGTCTTTTGTTACCTCAAGATATACATAATATAGATGATGCATTCTTGCCTGAAAAGATCTAAAACAGCATCTAGTGCATATGCGAATATATTTTTTTAATGTTTGGCTTGACATATCACTTTAGCATTTATCAGGAAGAATTTTTCTGTTTTGAAAACCTAAAAATCAGTGCTTTCAAAACAGAGCTCTGAACAGACCTGTGATACATTTATACACAAGAAAAAAATGTTTGGGGGGGTGGGACTGGGGGATTGTTTGTTTTTTTAACCAAACACCACTGACATCACTAAACATGGAAACCATAGGTAACCAAGTTTGTCCTTGTTAGCATAATTCATGCAAGAAAGATTTCCTGGCTGATTGTGGCTACCAGAACACAGTTTCTGATGCTATTATCAGCTATCAGTCATTATCAGCTTTCAAGCCATTGCGTACAGTTCAATAGAGACACATAATCCATCATCTAAATCCACTGTCCAGAGAAGTTTGGAAATCTCATTTTTTACCAATCACTGTAAGAAAGAAAGAGATCAACCTTTCAGTCTGTTGCCTTAAATTCACCCTGAACAGCACTTAAAAATTTGAACCCTAACCAGATGACCCACTTACTATCTCAAGACAAACAGAGGGGACAGGAGAATAAAAGCACATTTCATTTGTGTTCATGTGCCTCCCTACTCTTCTCTCTACTTAGCTATGTTTTTAGACATCAAACCATACAGATGATGTGGAAATCTTAGACTCTGAACCTTATTTAGATATATAGTTTAGATATATATACAGATATATATAGTTTAGATATATAGATTGTCAATCATTGTATATACAGGTGAATGGAGTAAATACTTGTATTTCTTTACTGATTCTTCTTTGAGTGATGACAGCATTCAAATACTTATGATCTCATTGTGTTTGGAGTGCACAATCTTCCAGTCCAATCTTTAAGGGATCCTAGAACAAATATTTATTCTTTTGATCACTAGTTTTTCTTCAGTTCAAAACACTCGGAAGGATCATCACATCTTTCAGTGTCTGTAACTAGAGTTTTCTAAGTTAAAGTCTTTTTATTTGTTTTCAGTATATAATTTTATTAAGAGGCACTGACACCCAACCAGGAGCGTAACACCGGTCATCAGCCCCTTTCTCATGCAGCTGTATGGTCACAGGATGCAACAACCAGCCTGTGTCAGCATTGAATAGAGCTCTCTTGCTCCCTTTTGAGCTTTAAAGTTTCAGAAAATTACTATTGGAACCTTTTCCTTCATGCTTTCATACTTGTCATATTGCATCAAGATCAGTTTTTAAAGGCAGCTGTGCACCAGTGAAAATCAAAGCAGTACCAGGACTAGTTGTGAGGACTGCCAGTCTCTTACAAGAGCGTAAGTCAATAAGTGCATCTACTTATTTTATGATTTCACACCTAAAGCTGTGTATATCTGTTAATAGAGAAAGATACGTGCTCTAGCAAATATGTTTATATCTAGACCATAGAAAGAAGGTATATTTTAAGAACAAAATACAATTGTTCTAACAAAACTGAAACCTATTAAAAGATCACAAATTCAACCTTTTAGTGTAGTTTATTGTTCATGAAATGTTCTCACTGTAAAAGCATCTTAGATATTCAGTGCAATTCCTAGCTATTATGAGATTTGATCTCAACCAACTAATAATATCATAAAGCAGCTATAGGTTGTTATGTTCCATACACCTGAAACAGGGGGGGAAAGTGTTTATATTACATGTAGTCATCTAAGATAATGATGAAAATCTATTTTTCAAAATGCCCTTGAAAAAAAGACATCTGACATTTACTTTGTCACCTCTGATGGTCTATGTGGTTTTCTGCCTTTTGCACCAAGTGGTGGTTCAGTTCAGAGGAATGTAAGGTTATATTTATAAGTGAAGTACAGGCTTTTATTAGAAATTTAACTGAGTCCAGTTTAAATGAGTCTTCCCTGTCAGTCTCAACACTTTATAGTTCTATAATTGGCCTTTTCCCAAGGGCACTCTACCACATGACAATGATGAAAGGTACTTATTTCTGGAAATACAATAAGACTGTTCTAGTAAGAACAAGGAAAATGGTGTTTCTAGAAATACTCCATATCTTTTTTTACTCCTGTATAGAATTTCACCTTGATTTTGACCTTATTTTCTTGCTACATTTTTAATGAAATAACACAAAATTCCTCAATTTATTTTTCTTTTCTATAAGCACTTGCTCATTTTTATCAGAATTTATGCTGCAGCTGAATAAAGATTTTTGGTCTCATACGTAATATCATTGCAAACAGGGATAATTACTAGTTTTCCATTCTCCAACAGTCAGCTGAGCTTCCCACTCATGGTTTCTCTTTTTCAGCTTCCTGACCTTGTGGATCTCTCTTCATCCTCTCTCTGAGGTAGACTGGATCCTTTTTCCTCAAAGGTAGAGCCAGAAAATGAAAAGTCTCCAAGTTCCTCTCAGCAGGAGTTTTTACTGTCTGCTTGCCAGATCTCTATTCATTTCCCAAGTGATGAAGCCTGCTTTTCTTCCTTTTATTTTCTTTCTTGTTCTCTTCTCTTCCAGGTTGTAGAAGTGGCTTGTTTTTACCCTTCTTCATCAACTGGTTGCAAGAGAGCAACCCTGTTGGCAAGCAGACTTCTATCATAGTAGACAGAGGTATATCAATGAGTAAAAATTATTAGCTTCTGACATATGTGAGGTCAGTCAAAATGATCTCTGTCCCCTTGGACTTAAGCTTTATAAAGCTAGCATTTTAACACAAATTACAAATAAACAGTATCTTTCATACTTTGCATAGGGAGGTTATTAAATTGATTCATTTAAAGTAGGCATAAAATATGGAGTCAAAAGAAGTTCTTAGATCTTTCTTTGGACCCCCATCCACAACTCCAATAGGACAAGAAGGATTTGTATGGTAATCATTAGCAAATTGCATGAGTAAGGAAACCAGTACACTGGACTGTTATCAGGAGGGATATAGCAAGTAAACTGAAGACAGGCGTTGTTCTCTGTTCAGCATCAATGAGGCCATATCTGGAATATTGTGTTCTCTTTTGGGCCTCCCTGTTCAAGAAGCATTTTGGAAAACGGAAGAAATCGAGTAGAGGGTTCCCAACCTGGCTAAGGGCCTGTAGGGTGAGGGTTTTAGGCAGCTGCACCTCAATCTGGTGAAGGGAAGGCTGAGGAGAAAGCTAATAACTTCTTACTGCTACCCAAAATGCTCCCAGTGACAGAATTGGCTTGTGTAGTGGCAAATAAAAAGAACAAGGTAGAGTGATGGCTTTTTCACTGAGAAGTTTACCTAGGAGATAGTGGAGTCTCTATATGGAAGCTTTTATGAGATTCAACTAGAGAAAACCATGACTAAGCTGAACTACCATTGACAACAGTCCTGTTCCATATGGGAGGTTGAATCTTGAGAGGTTCTTTCCAGGCAAAGTTTGTGTGACCCCATGGTACTTGCTCTGAATATATTTGGAAATCCATGATGCTACAGATACCACCGCACTCCACCATAAATGGTAAAGTATCAGGAACTAATACAGTACTGCTCTAGACAGGGAATGAGCATCCATGACTGTATCAGGTTTTGTGGGAATATGTTCAAATGATCAAGCAGGCCACAGTCTAGTTAGTTCTCTTGTAAATCTGCATCCAAAGTTTTAGTATTTCAAAGAAACTGAAAATGAAGACTTTGCCAAATTATCATTCCTTCTTCAATAATTCAGAAATATGGTGTTGTTACATACAATATGTAAATTTGTTTCCTGTTAAATGCTTTCAGTTACAAAGCTAGCTTATATGACAAATGAATCAAGATTCATTTGCAGCATTTGGATGATTCCAGGCCTTAAAAATTTGAAGCTAATTTTTTCATTAATACAAGCTCAGATTTAAATCCTGAGTCACTGAAATTTACATATGTGAGACATTCTCAAAGAATAACACAGAATTGTTCTTATTTGTAAGCATCTGTTGGATGGATATGGATAGGTAGGAGCAAGAGAACATAAAAAATTTTAGCTTTTATAATGTCAACCTTTTACCACAATTTGGCACACAAAGAATACTACACAAAGCAACTGCAAATAGAAAAATGTGTCAATGTGTAGTAAGATTTCTATGTCAAAACAACATCAAAACATTCAAAGGAACCATTTATGATGTCAATGAAAGAACTACAATGCCACTAATTCACATTACTTCTCTTTTCCTTACTTAATTGTTTATGTGCTTTGAAGGAAGGCAGCTTTCTCAATAAGTGGTGTTGCCTTGGAACAATTCAATTTCAACTACTGCCCACTAAAAGTACAAGTATGTGTAATATACATCTACATATTTTTAAAATATATTTTAAGCCTGTGAAATTCTAGATGTGACAACTCATGTTATCTTCTGAAAACCACAGGATCACAAGTAAGCAGGCTTTTTGAAACTTGTGCCTGTAGGAAGCCTGATATTATTTTGAATCATGAGTTATAGCCTCCAGGAAGAACCTCAGGAGTTAAACAGAGTCAAATGACAAGACGTGAAAATACTATTGTAATTTGAGACAACAATATTTCTCCTTCAGTCTTTGCATCATATTGAATATTCTTTGACAATATATCAGAATATATTCAAATAAATTTTATATATTTAATGTAATTATCAATAATCCATTTTAAATTCTATTTTCATAGGAAATGTAGAAGCAGCAAATTTTTAAATCTTGATTTGACATAAATAAACACCACATAGAAGTCTGTGGCCCTTTCAATCGGTAGTCACATTCAAGGCAAAGGCCTGCCAGAAATTTGGTGCTTGATTTTATACTGTATGCCTCTAGTATTCTTGAAGAAATTTTGTGCTATTAATCTCTTCATTTAAATATAATTAAAATTCA
>VZZY01007443.1:23876-39381 GCA_013400335.1 Eurystomus gularis
GATGGATGGATGGATGGATGGATGGATGGATGGATGGATGGATGGATAATCAAATCAGGTGGGTAGATGGTAAGGTGTATTACAGTGAAATGGAAAATAATCCAGTAGGCAAGTGTGTATACTTGTTGGTGATATATGGATGCCGGTAAGCAAAGTGAGCAGAACACTAAAAAAATGTTGAAACAGTTATGTTGAAAGAATTCAACATTACTGAAGGACTGGTACCTATCAAGGCCACTAAGAGTACTTCTTGATGACTGATACCTGTCTGCAAATGGTAACAGGGAGATAGTTCCACATCACTAAAAGTGCTCAGAATGTCACTTAGAGAGTATTTCTCTTCTTCAAAGTATTTTATAAGGGTTAGCTAATTCTTCTGCTGCCCTCAAACCAGAAAGTGGATGATGTGAATTTGAATTTGTTCAGGCAGAAGAGAAAGACCTTTTGAGCTTTGAATTAAGATGCAGTCTCATTCACAGAGTTTATTCTCTGGCTACTTAAAAGCAACTCTTGTAGTTTCCCCTCTGAGGTCAGTATCCCTCCACAATGTCTCCCCTCCTGTCACTGGTAGAGACTTTGCTCCAGGATAAATATTCTATGAAGCTCAGCATCACAACTTCCACCAAAATACGTCTGAAATTACTTTTCTGTATGCAACTCCAAATCACAGGCTTGATCTCAGAGCTAGTTTAGTGGTCTAGGTTATTGATTTTGTTGCCTACCAATCTCCTGTTCTAGAGCACAAACAGACCAAAAGGAAGTTTTATGATCTGTGATTGCACAATTGTTATGTTTTGGTTCACCTACATAACATGTTATATTAGCACTACAGCTCCTAATATTACTACTACTATTACTATAGGTACAGCTACTATTGCTACTATTAGTACCATGTATGTCACATCTGTAAATCTAGTAATAAATATGTATGTCTTTCCTCAGTATCCTAAATCCAAATCTATCAGAAGCACTCCCACATTGAAGTAACTGGAAAGAAAATGAACAGAGCATGTGTGTTTCAAAGGTAAAGTATGGTTACAGAGGAAAATAGTAATGAATAGCTAGTCTATATAACCATAGTAATTTTGCATTAACTCTTACGTACCTACTAGTATATTAGCTTTATTGAGTCTTTTTTTGCACAGTGGCAGTAATAATGTCATACAGTACTGGATTGCTTAACAGTGTACCAGTCCACCCTTGTTCTGAAGTGTCTCCTGTTACATGTAGACTGCTGTGTGTTGATAGAAGAAAGTAGTAGTGACAATCACACAGTCTAAATGCTGGTCTTTGAGTCATCACAGCTCAGTGAGGTCTAATGCTCTATGTATAAGTTTCAAAAATTGGCTTCTGTGTCATACTTCCAAGCAGGTAGGATGTGAATATATGGATTTACAACACAGCACTATGGCCTCCTTATGTTCTCTGATACTATTTTCTTGGGATTAATCTGTGTGAGAAGCTACGGTATTGCCTCCAGCCATCTACGCCAGGGCCCCTGCTGGAAGGCATACTTTCTTGCCAAAGCCACAACCAGACCCCTGCCCTATAACCTGGTGCTCACACACACTCCCATGTGTTTTGGAAACTGGAGTAAGTGAACCTAATTTCCAGTACAGTTAAAGGGAGCTGAAAGCCCTGTAAAGATACAACCTTTTTGTTTAGATACTTAGATGTTTTACTTACAGGACTTAAATATGCTTAAATTAAGACACTTGGATGCCTTACTTTAAATGTCTACTTAAAAAAACATTGACTGTAACTAGAGGAAAATTAAAACTTTTTTTCATCATTTTGTCACAGGTCAAAGCCTCTAAAATTCGATGAAATCAGGATATGCTGATAAGTTTCAAGTTAAAATCTTCTGAGACGTCAAATTGTGGTACATACAGAGCTCTTAATTATGACATCTGAATACTTCTCTGTCCTCAGCAACCCTCTGTCCCTGTTCTTGAGGCAGTGACAACTGTCCAAAAGTATTCTACTCCTTTCCAAGAGTGGGGCACTTCACATTTCCACAAAGGATTCTTGATATAATTTGCAAATATATCACTACAGCAGTAGAAAACTATTTAAACATGTTATTAACACTTTACAATTCAAAGTAATGGACTAAACTGTACCTCTTTGTTCCCTTCTCAGAAGGGAATCCTTGTCAGAAGAGACACTTCGTATTGTTTCAGAAATTGCTCTAAAATGTGCAGTTTAACTTTTTTGCTATCAGTTTGCCAAATTCTTATGTATCATTTAGAAATTACAGGAATAAAAACAAAACAAAACAAAACACTTCTGGTGTTTTTTTACTTTTCCAGCATGCAAAAAGTAATTATGGTGTTCAAAACAGTAAAAAGGGCACAAGAAGAATTAACAGACACAATCAAAACAGTTTAAATCTTGTACTTTAATGAATGAAAAATATATAATAAATATAACAAAGCACTTTACAGACACTTCTGAGAAACTGAATTTAATTGGGAAATAGGTAAAGAATAAACAAGGGTTGCTTCACATGTGTGCTCATTAAAATATAAATATATGGAAGAAGACCTGGGGGTACTAGTGGATGAAAAGCTGGACATGAGCCACCAATGTGCAATGGCAGCCCAGAAGGTCAATTACATCCTGGGCTGCATCAAAAAGAAACATGTCCAGCAGATCAAGAGAGGTGATTCTGCCCCTCTACTGTGCCCTGGTGAGACCTCACCTGGAGTATTGTGTCCAGTTCTGGAGCCCCCAGCACAAGAAAGATGTGGACATATTGGAGAGTGTCCAGAAGAGGGCCATGAAAATGATTGGTGGGCTGGAGCACTTCTCCTATGAAGACAGGTTGAGAGAGTTGGATTTGTTCAGTCTGGAGAAGAGAAGGCTTCAGGGAGACCTCGTAGCAACCTTCCAATACGTGAAAGGGGCCTATAAGACAGCAGAGGAAGATCTGTTCTCAAGAGCCTGTAGCAACCGGACAAGCAGTAATGGTTTTAGGCTAGAAAAGGGTAGGTTTAAGTTAGACATTAGGAAGAAGTTCTTTAATGTGAAGGTGGTTGATCTCTGGAACAGGTTGCCCAGAGAGGTGGTGGAGGCCCCATCCCTGGGGTCATTCAAGGTCAAGCTTGATGGGGCTCTGAGCAACCTGACCTAGAGAGATGTCCCTGCTTATTGCAGGGGGGGTTGGACTAGATGGCCTTTAGAGGTCCCTTCCAACCCAACACATTCTATGATTCTATGATCTATGTTTGTATATGTATATATATGAACACACATAGAGGTAAAGCAGCCTCTTGAACTGAGTAAAACAATTGTCTAACAACATATAACTCTATGTAGCAACAGGAAGTTGTTGCTTATCATATATATGTAAAAGTGCTGGGGACTGTTAAGTGGACAGAGCATAATTATTTACTTTGGAGTTCAGTCAGCAAACTGGCATTAGCTAGTTTTCTCTCAGACCCAAACAACCATGTGTAGGGATGTCTGTGTGGTAAAAGAGAAAGCTGCGCTGCAGGTTCAATGTTAAGGCATACCATTTCCAGTAACCAGGGATCAGGATAATGGGTCATGTTTTAAAATGTCCTTGAATGCTATTTAGGTTTAATTTTTTTCTTGTTGCCAGCATTTTATTGCACTGCACACAAACAAAGAAAGAAAATCCTGACCATTAGTGATAGAGCATTGTTTTCTACCAGGTATTTTGTAACAGTCTTTGGTGACAAGCAATAGGCTCTAATCCAGGGCTTTAGCCAGGTGGACGGGTCCTTAAAGGAAAAAAAATTGTGAAATTTTACACCCAATATTATGTTATTTGAGAGTTAAGACTGAGTCTTGGGGGACTGGGAAAAGATGGAGGAAACAAATTTTATATTATAAAATGGCAAGATTAATTTGACATCATAAAGAAAATATGTTTTCTTGGGTATAACTGTCTACTGCACTTTCTCATTTTGTGAAAAAAACATCTTTCTTTTGGTTTTCAAATACTTTTGTATTACATTAAAAATTTCACTGAGTGAGACAGAAGGAGATAACATTGAGCATGCAATTGCATCAGGTCACATTCTGACCTTCACGTTACACATCCTTGGCAGTCAATGATGCATCATGATCCTTTCCCCCCCTGACATCTGCTCTAACTTCAAAAGGTGTAAGCCATCAACCTTCTAAGAATTGCTCTGCTTCCCCAGACGAATGCTGTAGTATATACCAATATTTTCCATTTCCACATACACCACCATTTCTACAGAATGACACATAGATTATTTCATTCTGACCAGAAATCCTACTGGTTGCCCTCTGTGGTCCCCTTTTCATGTGATGTGTACCTCCATCTTTGGAGACCTCATATCGAAGCAACAAAATACTGTGCAACATTTCCACCTGCACGACTGTCTTGTACGTCTTATAATGGCACTGCCATTTCTCATGAGGCTAAAGTAATAAAAAAATGTCTTACCTGTTTTCTATAGCTCTCTCTTCTTAAAATAATTATAGATAATATCTTTTTTAATAGTCATCTTAGCCTCTGCTGATTGCTGTTCATTTGGGCTATTCAGGAACATGAGTTTTGCTCCCTAATAAGAAGACCTGAGGTTTAGAATAATATGTGGCAGAACTGCAGTTTTCAGAAGAACAATCCTCTATCATTCTGCCTTCTTCAGGCCTGGTCTCTCACTCTGAACTAAAACTTAAAAGTCCTAGGAAACAGGTAAATGGAAATTGTTGCTTGGCAGGAGCTGGGACTGTTTCCAGCAGCAAAGTGTGGACACATGGCATCTCTTGAAAGAATTGAGCCAGGCTTTCCTGTCAGAGCAGCTCCCAGGGCTCACCTCTTCCTTTCATATATTCATGCTTTATGACAAGTTCTGCCCTTGAAGCTCCACAGAGATGATAACTATGACAGCAGTTGCTTCAACCTGAGATATGCACAGAAAAGCTCTTTTCTAACAAATATCACTTCATTCTGCCATGAGCTCCCATTGAAATGAATGTTGCACAGCACTGATGTTGTTGGACAAAGACACTGAAAACAAATAAAAGCTGCCCCAATATGGACTTCTGCAATTCTCTTTCCTCTGTGTGCAGTGGCTGCCTAACAGCTGACCATTGGTTCTTAGCTTCAATAAGCAAGATCAAATCAAAATCATTATTTCTAGGTATGCACACACACAAAACCTGTTTATGAGACACTATTTGTATCCAGCTTCATGCAGAGCAGTGTTTGGCTAACCGTGCTACTTTATTCACACTGCAGTCACAAGAGCTTTGTTTTTGCCTTCAAAAGGGACAAAATGCTACCTATGCATCCACAGTAACACCTTCTGTGTAAACAATTGTAAACTCTCCTTGTTACTTGAAAAGAAGAAAGGGAGAGGGAGAGGGAGACAGTGAGGGAGAGGGAGAGGGAGATGGAGAGGGAAAGCGGAAGGGAAAGGGAAAGGGAAAAGGAAAGGGAAAGGGAAAGGGAAAAGGAAAGGGAAAGGGAAAAGGAAAGGGAAGGAGAAAGGGAAAAGGGGGGAAAAAAGAGGGATCCTCAGGGGACCCAGTTTCTATCATTGGCTCTTGACACTGCGGTAGTCATGCCTGGTAGCAAACAGTAGAAATGGAATGAGAAACAGATATGGACTTTTCCAAGTTTCAGTTTTTCATTTCAGAACAACCAAACCTTTTATAGACTGACTGAAATAACTATTGCTGGACTAAGGAATCTGGAGTCTAGTGCAAAACCTCTTGAATCCTGTTCAGGATCCTCCCTCAGTCCATGGGGTTTGGAACAGGCCCTCAGATGTCACACATGTAAAAGCCATTGTTGTTTTGACAGTTTATGTTGTTTTCCTATATAGCACCAAATTTTCAGAAATAAAGAATTAAAGATTAGGAACAATGCCAAGGAAAAATGGATTGTACAGGTGACAATGATTGTAAATTGTGCCAGTGTGTACTGGAAAGCTCCTCACAGCTCTCACATAAACTACGTGCATCTCCAGAAAGCAGTCGTTCCCTGCCACAATTTCAAAAAGGGGCACTTATCAAGCCATGCATTGTTCAATCACAAGAATACTTTTCTTTTTTTTCTCCATTTCCAGAAAGATATTTTGCTCATGCCATATTAGAATGACAATGGCATCTGAGTCAAGGCTAAGCCCATAGCAGAGTGATGAGCATCCTGTCTGAATGTGGGGTACATGTACAGCCATAGCACAAAGCATCATTTTATCTTTGTACATCTCCTGGATGCTTGCTGTAATCATCCAGCAATATGATTTTCAACAGTAAAAAAGTAGAAGAAACACTTGTACATTGGAACGTTGCATTATAAAAAGAGAAAAGAATAACAATTAAATCCTTTCTTGTATGTGTTGTATATTTTATAAACATGCACACATAGACGCAGGCACAGACAAACACACACAGACACCAGTCATTGAATAGGCTGCTTTATACTTAATCTAAAAGCTTTTTTTTAGATATTTGTTTGTTCTATTTCTGGATTTTTCATTAAAAATACGTGGTTAATAGCAGCCAACCTGATTTGCATGTGTGTGTGTCTGATTTGTTCACCGCTATGCCTCCTGTGTCCTACATCTTAATCACATCCAGGCACCCGCCCCATTACATTACCAGAAGGGAAGTGATGGACATCCCTTGACTCTCTTCATGACCCCCTGATAATCCTGTTTCACACACAGGCTCCCTGCTGTATGAAACACAAAAGCTGCCACTGTAGTTCTTTACTTCCAGTCGATATTCTGACAGACTTGATCTAGCAAATTAGTATGCTGTGGTAGGGGCACGACAAAAGACCCTTTTGACACACTCTGAATCGATACAAAGGCCAACAGAGAGCCATTTCACCGTAGTTCTGTTATTTTTCCCCTTTTGATGACCCTTCTTCTTCTTCTTTTTTTTTAGATTGTGTGACCTTGTCAGATTTAAAAACATAATGTTAGAAAAGTCATCTTTGCACAGGAGAAGAAAAATCTAAACATGCAGAAATGAAATAATACCAATGTAAAATTAAAATACAGCTGGATCAGAGGAGTAGAGATTTTCTTGTGTGAATTTGTTTGTCCTTCACACTGCTGAAATCCCTACATACTTCAAATGTCAGAGCGTAGAATTAAACAGGTTGTTCTGGCCATGAATGCTGTGTTACATCTGAGTATTATGAATCTTTCTTTATGAAAAGATAAACAGTTAATCTTATCGTGTTAAAAGCGTATGTCTTAGTCTTATTCCTTGGTATGAAGGATCTTGCAATACCATTGTGTATTTAAAAATTGTAGTAACATTTACTTAATTTCTATGTGTTATGCTATGAAACTTAACTCAATTTATGCTGATATTGATCATACTACAGAAAGAAAAATATTTTTCAGAATGTGCCATATATTAAAAAAATTATAAAGAGCAAATTAATTTGCATCTGTAAGTTTATGTGCAGACATTACACTCGTTCAAAATGATGGTTTATTCATAGAGAAACTACAAACTTAATTGACTTGCTTCTTTAAGCATTATTACATTATATATTTATCTACCTCTGCAAGAATTAATAATTTGTTCAGAGTCACTGTCATTTTTATTAGGTTTACACCTTTACCAATTAAATTAGTTTTATATTGGCCAAATCTATGTAATAGATTTAAATTTAAGTCTAATGGAAACACACATAAAGAAAGATGACAACTGTTTATTTCATAACAGATACTTATGTGTTACTATATCCAAATACACAAAGACATTACAGCTTTGCCTTATCATTATTTTAAAGGTGTAATTATGTCATAATAAGGTGTTGTAACTTACATACTTTCATGTTGCTCTTAAAGAATTATCCATACTCTTAAATGAAAAACAAGCACTCAGATAATTTATATTTTCTTCCTCATACTAGCAAGCTAAAACATACCCACTCAAAGTCACTTTCCAAACCTGATGTTCAAATTTTAAGTTTTCAAGCTGAAAGAAAACTTAAGTCAATAAAAAATGAGACATTCCCAGCTTTAGAAAACATTTTACTGTAACTCACAAAGAAGCATTTTCCAAAAATACAGGTGCACAAATTACTCCTAGTATTTGCTGTACAGTGTGTACATTTGACCTCTGCCGCACCTTAGCATTTTTCAACACATAAACCTTGTTCTCTCAAATAGAACTACTATATAGACACAAGGGATAAAGCATATTGTGTAAGAAATTCAGGCCACTTCAGAAAACTCAACTTGAGAACAGAGGCAAAATTACACTAGCTGTTCCAATTCCTCCAGCAGTTTTATCTAGCCCAAGATTACTAGACTCAGCTCCCTCCCCCAAGGCCCCCAAAGCACAGGGTGACATAGTCAGCTATCAGAAACCAGTGGCCCACAAAGAATTTTTACCACTTACACTAACTCTGATCCACACTGAGAGAATATTTTATTGGGAAATACATCATATTTCACTGAGACAGAGCACTCTTTCCTAAGATAAATATAACAGAAATTTGTAAGAAGTAAGAACTACCTTTAATCTTACCACAGTGTCCACTTTCTCATGATCTTTATGAAGTCCATATTTGCAGAGCAATAGGTTGCATTGTAACTCCAAGCCATTAAGACAGAACACTGTTTATAAGAACAGCACTTCTCTGACATATATTAATATTCTCCTTTCCAGGAAGAAAAGCTTACAGTACATGGCAATCATTTTAAAAGAAGTTAGGCTAACAGCTGCAGCATGACTTCATATGAGGAGTAACAATGTCTGTGTCTTGCCAATGGGATCCTCTTTTATGTAAATGGAGTATGCCTTCTTTTCCTTCCATTAGACAATTGACCAAAGCAAATATAATAATCTTCAAATTGGGTATGCCCAGTATGTGTCTCAAATAAAATGCCTCTACTGGTAAAAATTACTAATTACTTTTTAAAACCTTGGTTTACAACTGTATTTTTTTTCAGCCCAAGCAAAATCATTGTTTATGGGCAGCTCAACGCTGAGACTTGCAACATGACTGCTGCAGGACTAGAGGCTGCAGGATCTGGAAGGAGGGAAGAAAAGCAAAAGGAGAGGGTTGCCCTGGCATAGTTTCTTCTCAATCATGCATGTTAGTGCATACTTCATTATATAAAGCCAATAAGGGGCTCATTACCACCACTCCCTTTTCTCACTTCTTAAACTTATTCCTCAAAATTTGACTCTTATAGGTTATTCTCTCAGGGGAATTGATGCTATCCTGATTTCCAGATTAACAATTTCAAATTCTTCCTTTAGCCATCTTTATTCCTCACCATGTTTCTGATGTCAGCTTATACTGCTAATATGCCAAAACTATATAGCTACCATGACATTGCACAATACAGATATTGTCTTGTATGTCCTATGCTTGTGCATCCTTACAGATTCATCCTTCACCGCTACAGGCTGGACTGCTTGGGTTTTTTTAGCTGTGTTTTTGTTCCACAAAAAACCCTTAAGCTCTGTAACTGACAAATTCTATCACTCAAAATCCTGGCTTCTCCTTCAGACAGGACAGTGTTATTTTCTGCCTGTAAGGTGGGACCAGACACCATCTTACCCAGAGGACTAAATCAAAAATCCCTGTGACTCCCACTCAGTTCTCTATTTCTGACATTCAGAGGGGTGAGCTATGCCTCAGCAAATCAGATGGTCTGGGCACAGCAAGAGCAGCAGTTCTGCATTTTCTGACAAGCTTTAAGGAGAAAAAGAATGCAATAATGCAAAGCGACATCAAGCTCTGGAAGAAGAGGCAACATCTTGACTATCAGTAAATCTCACTGTTTTAGAGATTATGTTATGTGTTTCTGTTTGTGCTAAACACTTCCCATGTGGTGTGTGCAAATTTATAAATGTCTACTCCTTTTTTTCTTTTTTTTTTGCCTGAAATTCTTCATAAATGCATATAATGCAATGGCTAGATCTGTACGGTAAGGAGGGATACAACGTTAGTAACTTAAACATATCTAGAACCTGTATCTGGAATTTATACCAGCTAGTGTGGAACAGCAAGCTTCTGCAATGTTCAATCCTCCTATTCACCAGAACAGGAAGGTAACATCCAGACTGTCTTCTGGAAAAACTGTCTGGCCATTACTTTGGTGTCAGTGAATTGTTGAGAGATATATTGTTGCAATGGGCTGGAAGTATAGGAGAGACTGCTGTAACACTTTGCCAGCACGAACGCTGATGCGTTGTTGTGACTATGAGTAGAACTAGGCACTGTTTTATGGTTTAGATTTCATCTGCTGCTCCCATAACTCAACCAATCCTAATCTTTTACACTTCAAATAATACTTCCCAGGTGGCTCTCAATGTCTATTCTTCAATGTTTCAGAATAAAAAAGATGACATCTTCCTAGTTAAAAACACAAAGTCTCACTGCAAATTAACAGCAGTTTCACATCTCAGTAGCTCAACTCACTTCAGGACAGTCAGTTCTGATTTGTGTTCACTTGAAATCAGAATTAGCCCACTATGCATTGACTGATACTGCATGAACATCAAATTTTAACTTCTGCAAAGCAAAGACTAGACTCTATTTTGGAGTTTGTGTTCTTTTAGACTAGTCACTGACCTCAGAGAGAGCTTACCCAAAATAAAGATAGTAAGATTTACCTCATGAAAAGTAAAACCTTTTATTTCATATATTGGATAAAGGCAATGTCTTGTGCTACTCACCCATACATGTATTTCCAGATTAGTGTTATTTATTTGCACTTACTGTTTACCTCATCTACTATTATTATTGCTACAATTGCCTGTCTGTGTGTTTATATTGCACTCATATCTACCTCTCCTAAGCACATCATAGTTTAGCTTTAGCAAGCTGCCTGTAAAAGAAGAGAAACCATTCCAGCTTAAATCTTCCTCTTCCTGCAAGACTTTTTCCTACAGCTTCAGTAAATGAATTGTGATGTTTATTTTATTCTCATCCAAGAATCTCAAGCAACTGACACAGTGTGTAGTCAGCTAAATGTCAGCTTCTATTAATAGAAACATGTAAACATAATCCAATATTTAAAAAACAAACACTCAAGAGCTGGTGTCTTGCTGTACTTCTAGAATCCGTGCCTCATCTATGAGTATGAAGCCTCACAGCAGAAGTGCTAAATTGTGGCACATAATGTGTGCATCTATGAGGATGGCAGAATTCAGTTTTCTAGCTGACAGTGGACCCAGTGTGCTTCACCAGAGCATGCAGATGAAAGCCTCAGGCTGGCCTGATGAAAGCAGGAAGATATATGGCCAGAGCATCTTAAAAATGATAAAGTATTGAGTCCCTTCTGCCTATCACTGGGTGTGATATTTAAGTAGGATGAAAGGATGAAATAGAATGACATATAGTAAGGAAAGGAATAGTGATGATTTTTTTTGCAGTGTTCTCAAGGACTTTTGGTTGGTTTTATACAGCTCATGCTCCAGCTGCCTCCTTGCTATTATCTAACAGCATTAGACCACAGTTTAGATACTGGCAGCATGTAAGACTGCATGTCTGACATCATTGCTCTATCCTATAAGAAAAACTCTCCTTGTCCATTCTAGAGAATTACCAGGAAAACCAGGAGTCAACATACAATTTTTTCAATATACAATTTTAAATTGAATAAAAACCATAACACTGGGCTCGCTGAATTTGTGCTGATCCATACTGCCCCTGTGCCAAGCTGCAGACAAGCAGAACACTGGAGGGTAATTCCAGTGGAACATCTCCCACCACTGAACGGCCAAAGGTGACAAAGTCTGAGGGGGACTGGAAAAGGCTTTATGTGGACAAGACTGGGGAAGAAAATAGAAAAACTAAAGATGAAAGCAAAAATGGAGGCAAACTTCATTGTCTGCATTTGTCTGGTCAAACTAAACACATTTTTAAAGAATTATTTCATTAAACACTTAACATGCTTCTCGCTTCATGATATCTTCCTCTCAATTGCTGGCAAACCCTATCTCCACCTTCCTCTCCCTCCAACAAGATGAAAACAAATACACAACAGGTTTCACACTCGTATATCTTCAACAGTAATGAAATAGAAATCAAAGACATGTTTTCACATTCTCAAAAACAGAAGGAGAAAATAAATAAATAAAAAACCTCAGGACCCCTTTTGGGGAAAATAAACAATCCAATATTCCTTGCAGGTCACCTTTAAAACTTCAGGCTGCCTTTTATACTGTCTTGTACTTATATTCACTTACTAATCTCCTCACATATTACAGATTTCACAAGTGACTTGTGATGCTGAATTGTTATAGATGTTTGTACAATTCCCATGTTATTCACTGTTTGTCTGTTTGCTTTATCCAAATTGGAGAGAACTCACTTTTAAAGTAGCTGTCAAAGTGTGACTCATCTTGGCAAGTCAGTAATTACTTTTCATAAAGTAATATGTCAGAAAGCACAGAATTCATAAAAATTGCAGAAGGTGCTGGGACATATGAATATAGATTCCTACCTACCACTTTTCACAGTTCAAATATTCATTAAAAACCCCTTTAAACATAGAACCAAATGCATAAATGCACCCCTTAAGTGAAAAAAAAAAATATTTTTCAGAATATATATTTTTAAAGGGCTTTCAGTGAAATATTGGAGATAAAAACCCTACAGTTTAAAGCCCATTTTGAAGTGTATAATATTAAAATAATTTCCTAAACCTTGTTTTCCTATATTTTTATGTGTCCCTCTGTTAGAAACATAACTACTCATTGCTGTTATTGAGACAAATATTGGAATAATTTGGGCAGAAATAACATCAATAGAACAGAGAATTAATAACTCTAGTCCTTATCTTTTAGCTGAAACATTCAGGGTTTCCAATTGCAAACATCTTAGCTGTGTAGTTCAGTTATAGACCACAAAGCCGTAGAGCATATATAACTATGGAGCTACACAGCCTTGCTTCCAAAAGAGAATAACAGATATATGAATGTTTTCTTTACATATGTGCCTTTAAATGCAACCTTGGGATAGAGATGGTAACCTATTCCTACAACTATTTAGGAAAGAAATACATTTACTCTCAAGCAAAAATGAACAGTTTCATTACAGGTTGCCACAATAAAGAAGCAAATTGCATTTTGCCTCGGTGAACTGGCAATGGCAAAGTGGACCTGCTCAGTTAGGAGCTTGTTGTGACACGTAATATGCATCACAGAAGAAGTGTTAATGTGTATTTAAGGGGACATGACAATCCCATTAGCTTCCCTGATAAATCTGCCCTGGAGTAAATGACAATCCTCCATATGGAGATTTCACTGGTCCGTAGAATAGCAAAAGAGAAGGGAAAGTTGTGTACAGGGCCAGTATCTGTGAAGGTGATGCTAAATGAAAGATTCTGATTCTAAAGAGGTGGGAAGCCCACTGGAAATTAACAGCTCTTAATTCTTTTGCTTACCATTAAAAGTGATCAGACTTTGGCAACACAATGGTCCAAGACTTCTCATTGGTTATCTGGGCATGATTTTCCCCACGGAAGATTTTCTAATTCAGATTCACTTGAGACACTGAATGTTCTTAAGCATGCAGTAGTGAAAGCCTGCAGTGAAACCCTACAGAATATAACCGAGGGCTGGGCACTTTCCCAAAATAATTTTTTCTTTTTTCTCCACTCATCTCCACTATGTTAGATCTCTTTAAATATGGTTGCATTTGTTTGTCTAATTATACAGCTTTTAATTCCCAGAGAGGATCTTCAGCGCCTATGGGCAGTGTGTCTGTTCATGTATGTACAAGGATGCTTCTGATCTTTAAATCTCTGTCTATTACTTGCTTATATTCTTTCTTTTCTTCTTCCTCCCTGTCCTTGAGCAATCAGGTCAATAGCTACAGCCAAACTTGGCAGCTGCTAGAGCAAGATGTCAAATGTTGAAATATATATTCTTCCTGCAGTGGCATCATGGCCTGTGGCTAGTCCTTTGTATAGATTCACTGCCAGCAACGTGGCTGTGTTCAGTGCGGACTGCTTGCGGGTGCAGAACTGCCTGTAGGGTTATATCAAAGTCATACTGTTATGTAGCTGACTATGTTGCTTTCACTCCTTAGATGGCATCATTTTCTGGCACTGATTTAGCTGCATGACATTTTCTCACATCCATTTTTATACTGTGTGCCAGACTGTCTCATAGCCCCCATCAACATATCTCATTGAATTAGTCTTGTATTGTTCCACTCCCTACTTCTAGAAGCAGCATTCTAAAATGTTATTAAACCTGGAATAATATAAATAAAACTGGGAGAACACAGAAGCTCATTTTAAAAAAATGAATATATGTAGTTCTGTTTTTTAGACACTGTCTTCACACAGTACCCCATTTCTTTTGTTCAAATATTTTCTACTTTGACGTATAATTAAGCAACCAATCTTGCCTGCTTCGATCATGCAAAAATTATATATCCATCGAGATTGCTGAACTAAGACGCGGAAAGTCTAATCCTCATTGTATAAGCTTCTCAGAGCAAAACTATTTTTGAAAAGCCATGAATACCACCAGGAGTATGCTGATAATTGACAATAGTCTTCAGAGAAACTAGGAGATGGCATTAATAATTTAATTAAAATCCACTTCATTTTGCACGGAACCCCAACACCTCATGTTATTTTCCCTCAGAATCTTTCAGAAAGGATCTAAATATGAATAGGGCCAGAGTTTGTCCGAATTTCATTCAAAAACAATGTGCTTTGGAAATGTCTTTATGCCTGGGATGTATTTGTTGCCTGGAAACATTATCAAAGAGTGTGGAAGAAGAGTAGCCACATGGCACAGGTTGCTACACCTGGGTCACTTGAGGAACACTAGAGGTGGAAGGTAACATGCCTAAAGAAGAAAAAAAAGCAGGAAACATGTTGGTTTGTTTAAACATTTGTTAATTGTTGCCATGCTTGTGAGACACGCATGCACAGAAATAGGGTCTTATGAGTAGGTGCTTAAATCAATTTTTACAGGCTTATATTGTGCTTATGTGCTGATGACAGAGTTTATTCTTTACCAAGAAAAAGATCTAGGGAGCTACAAGTGGCACAACTTTCCTTCTTCTAAAAATCTATTTTTAGGAACTATATAGAACAAGAAATTCAGCTAATCCCATAGATGGTACACAGACAGAACACAATATGTAAGGGAGAGCCCTGGGCTGGATAAGAAAAACGTATCTATTGGTCCCAGTCCTGAATCTTCTCTTCAGAAAATGCATCTTCATGGCAATTAGTGCTTGAGAAATGAGTGAGAAACCACAGTGTAAAAGATTAAGCATAATGGGAGTTGTTAGCTGGTTAACATACTTCAGTCAGGTCCTCTGGCAACAATTTCTCTATTTAAAATTATTTTCTTTGGAAACACTTTCTGCCTGCCAGGTGGTTCTCAGTGCTGTGGATGTTGTTGGCAAAATAAGGGACATTTGTAACAATGTAAGAACCGGATTTGTGATATAGATTAGACATCTAAAACCTGGTGTACAACTTGTAGATACAATTTCTGTAGGCAACTTTTGCTTTGAGATAATATTTGTAATTAGAGATCT
>VZZY01007443.1:39393-62814 GCA_013400335.1 Eurystomus gularis
AAAATGAAATTTCCCTGAAGAGACTTATCACCCCTTGCTCTGTTAGGAAAGACATTTAAAAAAACTGAACAAGGAAAGTACAGCCAGCAATGCACTTCCTTCCCACAGAGCATGTGTCTGTCTTCTGGGTACATCAGGGAGATGAAGAGCTTCAGCCCAGTCTTCTCTTGCCTCTTACTATGTTCGTATCTCTTAAAGGCCACAAACTGCAAGGGAAAAAGGAAGGCTTAAAGAAATATTCACTTTATTACTGTATTTCTAAAATCTTCATTTGTATGCACAGACATATTACTAGGAAATATAATAAGAAAGATACAACAATAAGAAGAAAAACTCCCAAATTTGCTTCTGTTTTAGTCAAATTCATACCTGAGCAGGCAGAACAGAATTTTTATTACCCAGACATCCATATCCATTAATTTGAACCAGCGTAAACCTTTGATACAGACACTTGCATTATATTCTAGCATACAGTAATAAATTCAGGTATGCATTGTGAAACTTGGTATATTAACTCCACAAAGTATCACAAAATTAATACTTGCTATTTTTTATTCAATATGTATAGGTATATTTGGTTATGTTTGGACTACCAGCATTCTTCCTATGGGCAATTCCACTCAGTCAAAATTTAGCCCTTTGTTCCTTTTTCCTTTTAGTGGTCTGTTTGTATCCCTATGTTGAGCTTGCTTTATGCATCTTATTAATAAGTGCAACAGAGGAAAGCACATGGCTGACATACAAATTTGTTAATAAAATATTCATTTAACATGTATGTGAATTTTAAAACTGCTGAAGTCAAGTAATTTACAAAATAAAATGCAAAATTTGGCAGTGAATATTTTATTCTCTTCTAGAATTAAAAATAGAATTGGCATTTTTATATTTCATCTCAAAATACTACCATAGAGATCTGACCTAGATTTAAACTCTTATCTCCAGAGATAAAAGATCTTCACATTAATCTACTATTGCTTGAACATGTGGCTTTATATATATATATAGAGGGGGGCAGCTCATGAAGTTGAACTTCCTTTGCTTATCTTTTGTTCTTCAGTACAACAAGGCAGTGACATGATCCCTCTCCTTTCTCCTCCCCTCCCCCAAAACAGGAAAAGAAAAGAAAGAAGCTTTAATCCTGTCTGATACAAATTTCCCTAATATTCAATAATCACTCCCTGTCTCTGTCCTTGTGGGAGACGTCTGGTAGCATCTGTGCCAGCATATGTTAGACATCTCTGAGTGGGTCACTACCTCATTTTGTCACCGACTCCTCCATCACCTAGAGAGACAGCAACATCCCTCCACAACACAGTGCTCCGCAAGACACTGTACTGTCATGTCTCTCCCAATAAACTTGGTTCAGTACACTTTAACCTGCTCTCTGTACACTTTAACCCACTAGCTGTGGTTAACCCCCTCTGAACTTAAGCCTTTTCATAGTGGGTTTAATATGGGTGAAAGAAGCTATCATGTGTATTGTTTTAAAACAAGCAAGTCCTTCAATGTTAATTTCAGACCTGTACCTGTGAAGAGAGGAAGGAAAAATAGGTTCTTATACCTCACTTAATATGCTTTAAATGCTTTGTGAAATACACATGCAATTGCAAATAGGTGATATTTCAAATCTTACTTGTGATTCATTTCTATGGCAATAGATTATATTAATGGCTGTAATAAAAGTCTGCTTTTTCTTTCCTTAATTCAACGAAATTAGACTGAAATATCTGGCTGCATTAGCTCTCAGAAGTTATTTGAGAGTTGCTTTTCTTTCTCATGTTATGGTGCAGTGATGTATTGTAGGACTGTTTTCAGTGGAGGTGCCATATCTGAAGTGTGTAGCCAAGCTTTTTCCAAGCTAATGACTCTTACATCTGCTCTTTATTTCAGGCTCACTTCTAGTTTGTCTGTAATCATGGCTGATCCTTAGAAAGTTTCCAAGATAATTTTCCAGAAATAAATCTAAAAATAATATACAAGCCCACTTTTTAAAGCCTCAAAATAGTCAACCTGTTATTAGGATTGAGCTCTCATTTTTTCTAGTATTGAACTGAGGCAAGATACGACAACCTAAAATATGGTATCTGATTATATGGTATGACAGAATTTTTTATATTTTTTTTTCCACTGCTTGCCCTTTCAAAGGCCTAAAAACTGCTAAATGATTAATATATTAAAATTTCATTAAAGTAAGTTTAAATTTACATGCACTTAAATCATAGTTGGAAGTTGTTTGCCATTAATTTCATGGCAAGATTAAATAACTGTTGAAGTGTTATCCTCCAGGTTTAGAACCTGATTCAGAATGAATTGAAATAAACAGGTGTACTCTGAACCTCTTTTATTTAGATAGCACTAGGCCAATGTAACATTTTACTTTTTCTTTTCACACTGATCAGAAAAAATGACAAATAACTGAATATGGGGTTCAACAGTCAGTTTAGGTTTAACACCCTTAATATTGAAAATACTTTCTCTAGGCTGGCTGATCTAGAACTATAACAGTATCTAAAATGAAGGTTTCTAGGCTTTGAAAGATTACTTCCTAATTAGAAAAATGAAACCAAATATACCTCCTCCCATCTCTCTGAAACCGCACCATATGTTGCTAAAGCTCCATCCACTTCATACATCATCAGTGTCTTTCCACAAGAGCTAGCTCTTCACTGTTATTTTAACAAATTATCTGGCAGATAAAGAAATGCTGATCTAGGGAATTCAGTTTTGTTCTATATGATGATGCAGTATAAAATGCCTAGCTATTTTTAAAAGAGTCTTAAAAACTCATCTGATTCACTTACAGACATGATAATGATAAAAAAGATTTTCAGGTGCAATATATTCGCCCTATTGGTTTTAAATATAATCAAATCATTACTATAATAAAGGGCATTGTAATACTTTTTTCCTTTCTGAAATCTCCAGAATACTAAACCAGTATTAGGACACCAGAAATGTCAATTTCATCCATTACTTTTGAACAGAATTATTCCTAGAAGGTGGCAAAAAGTAGAATGGGAAGATTGTGCTTGCGTACTATGGTATGAGTGCAGCTTTACAGCAGGATAATTAAGAACAGAATAAGACCCAAAGTATTTTAAATATATAATCCTTGTTAGGATTCAGGCACTGAAGACCAGCTTCTGGCACCATGGGTGCCAGACTACTGCTGAGTTTGGAGAACTGTGACAATACGAGTTAATACTGGAAAACCTGATAGACCTTAGCATGAACAGCAATGTTGTAATTGCAGTTTTCTTTCTTTCCTGTTAGATAGAAATGAATCAATATCCAAGGAAAAGAAGAATAAGAAATTTTCAATGATTTGTACTTCTCTTTGACAGGGATATGACTTTTTTGACTCTTAACTGTCTGATGTAAAATTATTACTTGGCTATTTTCTGATGTGTCCACTAAAATTTGCCTGAGAAGTTATTGTCAAGCAAAAGATATTTCATAGTGTTTTCAGGAGCATGTTTGAATAATCATGCAGAATTTCTTTTTGCTACTGAGTACCCTAACAAAGAATCAATACTGCAGCAGGCCTCAGAGGAGTGAATCTCCACACAATCTTTTGCTTGGTTCAGCTGACACTGAGAATATCATGTAAAGATGTGCACAAGCATTTCAGCTGGCTTGTCCTCCTACTGATTAGACCTAGGGAGATATTTGATTACAGAATAGATGGGCAACATACTTTGTCATCCCTTCCCAATTTAATTTGCAATTTTGTTACACTGTAAGATGTGACTGACAAGTTATTAGAGTTTTGAATTTGCAGGATAAAATATGAGGTGAAATAAAATAAAAAAATAGAGAAGAAGAATGAAATGCCACAGAATAATATCCTCTTATCTTCACAATTGTAGAGTACTGTAGTGGCAATCATATCTGAGGTTTGGAGTGAAGACATGTCCTGATTGTTATCATAAATACATTGGAATTGCCATTTTTCTGTTTATGTATATGCTCTGCCCTTGTGTAAGTCCATACAAACTCCTCAGTGGGAATAGTTGAGGATAAATTATTGAAAATTAATTTAGATCGTTTTAGCTGTACCTTCTCTGCTCTACTTTGCAAGCCCTAAACTGAATATTTATCCACACATACCTGAGTTCACAGTCTTATGAGATTGAGACGTGTGCTCTAAAGGACTAATCAGAGAGTAGATAGTGAGGTGTCAGAATATGAAGTACATTAGAAAGAGTTTTCATTATATAACTCTTTAAACCATCCTTCTTCTCTCCAACATTAAACGTAGAGGAGAGCATAGGTCACAACAGGGAAAATGTGGAGATACAAGAAAGAAGGTATGTTTTGATGCAGTCACTTTAGTGTGAAAGAAACACAGGCTGTAGCTCATTTCTGACTCCACAGGACATCTACGGTGAACGTAGGGAGCTAGTTCAAACACTGATCTGGCTGAACACTAATTCTAGCCAAGTACAGTTTGTACTAAACATTCAAAGAATTTGGTTGTGAACAGTGTCTCCCCAACGTGGAGATGAAGTGGATAATCTGATAGAACTTTTCCACATTGAATTGTAGAATTCTAGAAATGCTCATGTGGGTGTAGATAAGCCCTGCATGCACTTGAAAATTTATTCAGACCCTTTATTGAATTTTCCATTAGCAGCAGATCACATAATTTACCAAATTTACCTAATGGAGAGTTTTCTGCTTCCTCATCTTTAGAAAACCAGGTATACTGAGCAACTCATTCTTTGTCAAATCCTTCAGTGCTCTTTTCAAGTTTCTGTGTATGAAGAAGAAAACATTATTACCTATTTTCATAACTTTCTGTAATAATAGTGGTGTTACTTTTGTTGGTCGTAAGTATATTTTCACATATTTTAGTACCAGTTTCTACCTTGCCCTTGCAACCTATAACCTCTTCAACTTAAGAATAAATTAGCTCATAAAAATTTATCATTTGGTTTAAATGTCAAAGAAAAGGATTACTATTATAAGTGCTTCCTTTCAGGATACTGTGGTTGTAGATTTCTACACAGTGTCTATGTAATGTACTCTGTTTTCAAGATGCTGCTTTAAAAGCATATTGTGCACTAAGTAATTGCAAATAGCAGAGAAGTAGAAAATTGAGAGCATTCTTGTTCCTCACAGGTTTTTTATGAAATATTCCACTAACTGCAGAAATATATTAAGAGTATGTTGAGTACTCATTATACCTGCAAACAAATGAGATTTTTCTTTTAATCCCTGAAGAAGATTTTCTTTGAAGCTTCCCATACTTTTATCATCTACTCCAGCATACTAAAGCTTAAAATTGAATTTCCCATCAACCTCCCACCCAGCAGAAGAATTTTGTCTCTTGTGATTTGCACTCATTAAGAGGCAGGAGTGATCACTCACTCTGTGCAATGGCATTACAGTAACCACAGCCCTTATGAAACATCACTTTAGAATTGGGGGCTGGGAGTGAAACATTACATTCAAACGATAAATGGGATTTGTTAACATAGTAGATAACTTTCAAAAAGCGAATGACACTTAAACGAAAATGTAAGTTTTTATACCACATTAGTCATGATACTAGACTGTTGCATGATATTTGTTTTTTGTCATTATAAAGAGTATACAATTCAAATTATCCTAATGCTACATTCTAGACTCTGTAATAAAAAAAGAAAAAGAAAAACAAACCAAAAAATAAAACAAAACAAAACCCCCCACAAAAATCCCAAACACATCAATTTCTGTTTTATTTAACTCTGTAGAAGTAGTAATCTTGCTATATTAGTCTGTGGTAAGACATTTGCACAAGACAAAAATCCTTCTCAATATTGTAAATACTTTTTAAGTGCAATGACCTGTTTTTCAGAACATTTCAAAGGAGGTAGCTGCCTACCAAGCAAGAATCAAAATTTCAATGCACGCATTCTAATGTGCTAGAATAAGTTTTTTTCTTGTTTTACATTATTTACACAGAAAAGAATAAAACACCACAACCACAGGTAGTCTTGCATTGGTGGAACTATTCCCAGAATGAAGATCTCAGCACCAGACTTATAGGTAGGTTTCTTGGGATATTACTATCATGTACTTGCACAAAAGAAATGCCCCTTCTAGACCTGGGTATCTGTGTACAGGACACCCTTGCCCACCAAGTATTTGCCATTCAAATAGTTACACTGTAACTATAGGGGAAAAGGAAAATGTAAAGAGAATAGGAGAGTAACGGTATTTAAACACATGGTACCAAATGTTATTGCAGGAGGGTGTCTTCCCACTGAAAGCAGTAGGAAGGTACACTTGAACTTAGAGAGGATTAGTTTGTGTCTTAGATGCACAGTGCACAACTATGAACCAAATGGTGATGAGGACTGGAGGCAGTTAAACAAAACTGGGTGGAAGTGTCTGTTGAAGGTGACTGTCAGCGCTTCCCACCTCCTGCTTTCCCAGGAGTCTCATGGATCACTCACCCTTGCACACTCTTTATCTCACATCCCACTCCTGCTTACTTCCTTACCTTGTCTCTTAGACCCCAATCTCAGGTCTTCCCCCATGTTCTCTACCCTAGCCAAGGGTTGGCTATCACTAATTTGAGAGCAGTCTACAGTAGAGAACTGATGAGAACATCCTTATGTCACATCTTTGTCGCCTCCTTTAAAGCACCCTAATGTTGGCAAATGCAGAACACTGCTGTTTTCAGGATGGAGCTCAGCAAGATCTTTATACCACCTGCATGTTCCGTCTGGTGACTTGTACTCTGCCTGTAGTGACCATGCTGCACTGCATGGCTCCATCTCATGAAGGGCCATAAATCACCATAAAGTCAAGCAATTCAAGCTAATAATAATTAAAAAGATATGTCCATGTGTAGAAGAGGGTTCATAGCTTTTTTAGACTATCATTTGAGGTCTGGTCTGACTTTAAGACTGAAAGCTTAATGAATGAAATCTGAGTGGAAGATCCCCAACACTAGGATATAGTCATTTTTGATTACCTGTAAATTCCAACTATGAAACAATAAGGCTTTCAGCCTAGCAAATACTGAAAATTTACACCCAACTCCCCAGCTTGAAAATGCGCCGTATTTTTCTCATTAAGTCCATGCTGTTTTGTCAGAGGAGATTTCCATTTCTGCTGCCACTTTAAAAACTGCACTGCAATGCTACACCATGCCTCAAGAAGACTCATCTGCATCTGAGAAGTAACAGCAGACCTTGTTACAAGCATTTATGTCCAATAAATACATTAGTTTAGCTCAAAACTCTCCAAATAAGAAAAAGAAACATGTTTCTCAGAAGTCAAATAACTCAGGAAAGTGGGATAGCTTCTTCCACATTAAGCTAGTGAATTCAAAGACTTTAGGTATTATTTGCTAGCCAAGTTTCTGTCGTCATATTCTCATATGCCCTGTACTGGATAAAATGTGTCAGAGTTTTTAGTTATGTGCATGTGTATGTCTATGCCTATGCACATATATATGTATATGTACAGTTTCGGTTATTTCATGCTTTCTCTTCTGCATTTTCATACCTGTGCTTATGTATTACCACACAAGCAGCTTTAATGTCTCCATCCAGCACTGAAAAAAAGGAGCATCACAGGAATTGCAGTCTTACCCAAAATACATCACGGTGACAAAAATGGCTTGTTTGTTTGTTTGTTTGTTTGTTTGTTTGTGGTATGTTATTTTAAGTTTATTACCTTGTGCAGTTCCTACTCAGGTATGTTCAGAACTTCCATTCAAAGCGAAAAATAATATGCAATGTTAAACTTATACTAACTCTGAATATGCATCCTCTAATGGTACATCTTAAATTAAGATCCTAACCTAGTTAACAGGAACACTAGAAGGTTGAGGAATGCTGAATAAAAGTTGTCACTGCTACCTATATAGAATGCTTTTTAGAAGAATTTTTATTTTTTTCAAATATGAAACAGCACAAAACACACAAAAAACAACCTAATTGTGCAAGCTCACCACACAAGATCTTCCTGACAAAATGGTTCAATATGACACAACTTCACTTCAGTGTTATTGACAAAACAGTGCACCCATCAATAAATATGTCATCTCTTGTGCTCTGTGATTCTACTTTGCCTGTAAACATTCAGTCTCCCAGATGAACATACATTAATGTTTTACATTCAGAAGGTAATTGTTACTCATAGGCTGCAAAAATAGTTTTGAAATGCATAGTCTCTTAAGAGTAATACTGAAGTGAAGTTTCAAAGTTTGATTGACTGATGTAATCAAGTCATACATATTAAAATTATATTGCTATTATTTCTTTAATTTCTTTAGTTATCATTAACACTAAAAAATGCTAGCCAGCTTCCATATAGAAGAGAAGCCAGTTCTTCTACCAGGTCTTCCCAATCTGAATAAAAAAATAAATGTGGGTGAGGTACAAAGGCAACATACTTGTTAAAGCAATAATGGGTTAGAAGTGTTTTTCTTTCATTGCACACAATGAAATGTCTTGTTCTGCAACAAGACACAGCATCTGTTACCTATCAAATAAGTAGGTTTCGAGGAAGAAGTTGAGTCATGAAAGGTTTGAAGTTTGATGGAGGCTTGTCAAAGGTACTGTTTCTATGAAAGGCACATGAAAGACAGAGCCAGCATCACTGACAAAGCAAAGGTCCAGAATTAAGTCCAAACTGAACTCAGTATTTCATTTGTAAACTTCCAATAGTTATTATTCTTGCTGTGTCTCATTAATGTCAGAATGAAGGATTTCAGAACTTCATTTTTCCAATTAGTACCTCCAATTGTTATAATAATATAACTCATATGAAAATCAGAACTTACATTTTCTTCATTTCTATGTAGAAATGAAGAAAATAACTTGTATTCAAGTATTGGCAATCACACATGTAGAGAAGTTTGCACAGACTAAAATTAATTTTCCCAAGCATGTCTGAGACTTGTGTAGACCATTTTCATTAGTTCGGCATCTGTGTCACTTTTTTTGTATAAAAATAAACTGACTTTGATAAGAATCTCAGATATGACTTAGCTTTTGAAAAACACATAAAGTATAATTTTCCTCATTTTAACACAATAGGTATTGTAACTATATATATCTAATATCCTAGATTTTCTCCCTGAGTTATATACATCGTATCTGCAACTACATAATAGAGAAGGAGAGGGAAATAGAGAAGGGGAGGGATGGACAGAGAAAGAAAGAAAACATCTCTTACTATCTCGGACAACACATAGAAACTTGCCACTACACAGTACTAAGTCAGCATGAGTCTGACCTTGTCTCTAATGTCAAAATTGGTTCCATCATTTTTCAAAGCAAAGGACCTGATCAACTAATGCACTTGTCTGCCAAGTCTCTGGGACAACACTTATATTTCCTTTGAGAATGCTCGTAATGGTGATGGAAGATGACACTGAGGCTTTATAGACAAATTTGAACTTCCTGAAAAGGGTGAATAAGAACTGATCAGAGACATCCCATAAAATTTTGTTGCCCAAGTCATAGAGAATGGGTGAAAAATCTATTTTATCTCACAAGCAAATTCTCTTTTTGATAAGACTGATTTGAAGTCTGACTAACTAGCACTTTGTAAATCAAGGGTTCCCTGTCAAAAAAGAAGGCTGAATTATGAAAATGTGAAACTGTTATTACGTGATGATAATTCCCAAATTAACCAGTGACTTAAAGTAGGGCTAGTCATATTTTGATATATGTTTTAATTGGAGACCATTTTTTTAAAAAAAACAAACCACAACGTCATTACCTTCTGGAAGTTTGATTTGTCTATATTCTAAGACTCCTTTTCAGAAAATATCACAGTCTTAAAATTTGCATTGTCAGGACAGAATAGAAGAGCCTTAGAACAAAAGAAAACCAATCTATTCTCTCCGAGGATCATAGCTAACCAGATAATAGCAATGAAGTGGTCTGGGAACTCAGCTAAGAATTACTAGTATCTATTGAGAATGTTCGTAATTTGCAGCAGAAAACCAGCTGCTGCAGTTACATCTCCTACCAGCTATGCAACATGGTGGAAAGCAGGCAAAGGCCAGGAAAGGATGGTCTTGATATCATCAAGACTAAATGGAGCTGCAAGGAGCTGGCAAACAACATTTTGTTCCCTTACAGATCTCAGAAAAGAAGAAGATGCTGTCATTGGGCCAGACATTGCTGGGAAGGCCATTTCTGTTTGTGGACCAGCACCTTGGCTGCTCAGTGCTGCCTCTGGCAGCATAAGGGGGGAATAAGGGAAATGTGCATGAGCTGTACGAGACAAGCTGGAGAAGCTGTATACATATCTGGTGGCTTATGCAAGCCCCTACTGTTAGAAACCTCCAGATTAGTAAGTTCATAGTTAACTGAGAAATATCAGAATAAATTGTAGTGTCCAAAGATATCAGAGAGAAGAGAGAGAACAAGAGAAGTCACACTTGCTTCAACACAGCACCACAGAGCTGTGAGACCTCCAGAAGTCGCCTCAGAGGACAGCAGCGAGCACCAGGCTGTCAGCGCATGTCAATGAAAATCTGCTTCAAGGAAAGGCTGGGCTCCTGAGTGGGTTGGTGGCGGGGTGTGGCAGAGCAGGGGAGCAGGACAGGTGAGAAGGGGTGTATTCTGTGTGGCATTTCTTCCCCTACACATTGGTGAGATTTCAGCAAAGAAAGAATTGCTGACCCCCTACTCTGTCCCCCGGCCCCACTTTTGAAAATACAGCTAGTGGCTTCAGAGCAAGTAATGATTTTGAATCCTGTGCTTCTATTTTCCCCTCAGGTTTCTAGTTTTTCATTTGTGGCAAAAGGCTTAGTTTTGAATAATAATAATGATTATTTAGAACAGCTTCAGCAACCGCTTTTTGGAAGAGGATATGAAAATGAAATACTGCTATAATTTCGGTAGTAAAATTACCAGGAACTACATAAAATAAATGCAGCAACATCAATAAAAAGAGAAAAGAATTAGCAAAATTTGCATCTGGGGTAGAAGCATAGGCCTGAGGCTTGGGGAGGGAGAGTTTCATATGCTGATATCTTCCAGGATCAAGTCTGAACTTAGCCTACAGCAAATCTTGTAGTAAAACTGACTTTGTAACAGGCTTTTGTTACTGTACCATTTCCAGCAATTGCCTTAGGGTAATTTGAACATTTCAGCTCCTGGAAAAATAGCTAACATGATATAATATATATTTATTAGCAGACAAACACTGTAAATTGTTGATATTTCCACCTTTCAAGACAATTGTTAAATGTGAAATAATAAGGCAGTCTTGTCTTAGGTGTGACAGTTTCAGCTCCTGGCACACAAAGCTCTTGTTTGATAAGCCATGTTCATTTCATATTTGTGTAATACCCTGAAAGAAATTAGGTTGCAATAAAGTCCATTTTTGTCACTGCATGCAGCAATGAATGTCACACCCAGCAGGGTACAGTGGCACCTGGCTGTCCAGACCCAGTGTAGCACAAAGCCATCTGGGGGTAATTACAACAAGGTATTCTTTAAAGACCAGATGGGACCAAGGAACAGAAGCCCCTACCCCTCCCAGTCATTTACAACATAATTCCTTTCAATGATATACTTAATCCTCCCACCAGCTACGCTTTTCAGCTTGCTGTTGTCACTGTTCCTTTATGTTAATTCAGTTGAGAGACACAGAAAGAGAGAGAGAGCGGAGAGCAAGCCACCGGTGCCTCAAGGGACTAAAAGAAATTATTCATCCTTAAATTGTTTCCACTACACCAAGTACAGTAACAATTTTTTTTTTTAAAGAGGGCTGAAATTATCCTAAAGAAGGTCAGTGCTATAGCCCTGTGCAACACCAGCTGAGTTTTATTCAGCCACCTGTTAGCTAGGAGGGTTCTGCACACGCTCATGATGCATTTAACCAGTTTAAAGGGTCTTTTTATTGACTGGCAGCCTCCCTACATTCAGAGTGCTCAAGACATGGCCCTGCTTTGTGATCATATGTGGCACACAAGACTTAATTCAATTATGCTGTAAGCCTATCCAGTTTGTATCAGTGCCCTTTCACTTTTGTGTCATTTGTCTTGTATCTTGTAAAGAGTTCTATTTCTTTTCTTTTTTTGGAGGAAAAGGCATGCACTAGAAGAAAATTGCCTTTATTTCGTCATTCAGATTTGCACTGCAGATGTACAGGCTTCACTTTAAAAAAACCACAAAAAGTATTTTTATTAATACAACAGTGGCAAAACGAAAGCAGAAGTCTTCTACAATTTTAAAATCAAAGATATACCCATGTATTTAATTTTGAAAGAAGGCCAGGCAGACAGCCCAGACATATTTCAAATAAGAAACAAACAGAGAGATAAGTAAAGAGAGGAAAAAAAGCAAACGTATTTAATAGTTGGAAAATTAAAAACCATGAAGGCCTAGATATTGTTATCCATTGTTTAGAAGTAGTTTGTTGGTTTTAAAGAAACCAATAGAAAAGCAAAGAAAGCAATAGAAGTAAGCTTCAAAATATGTGGGCCTTGTTTATATTGCTCTATAGCCCCTGAATTCGTGACCAAAGTACAAGTAAATTGCAAATTTTCAAATAAAGTTTGTTTGTTTTTTTTTCTAAAAAAGCTAGATATTGCTACTATTTTGTAAACCTGTATGAATACTATAAATAAGAAAGCAAGATGCTTTTTGACCTTCAGTTACCAAAGTGAGACAGTCCTGAAGTTCAAAATCATGTTATCATCTACTTTACTTACAGACTGTATTCCAAGATTCTGACCAAACATTTAAGAAAGTATCAATCCTGTCATTTCAACAAGCCACCAACCATGTCCTTATGGTCGTTTAAAATAGCTTCACATGCATAACAATTTACCTCTCTCAGAAAAAGCTGTAAAGGAGGAAGCTTGCTGCATACAGACACTACAAACTCAAACTGATATCAAACTGTCAATACAGTCCCAATATGAGTGCAACAGGCAGAAGGGAGATCAAGCTGTCTTTTAAACTTGATTTATAGAGACTAAATTAGTTCATGCTGGAAGCTGAAATCAATAAAAACAAAATACAGTACAATGAAATGTATCTTTTACCTTTTGTAATGCTTTTTACGTCAAACATTGATGGTGTGAAATCACAACCTCTTCTGTGCTCAAGATGTGTGTTTGGATTCCACCATAAAGCAAGTAATAGATAAAACCATCTTTGTTTGACTCGGATAAATATGCATTGATATCTTTTCCCTCTCCTTTTTCCACAGAGCAAAAGTCAGAGAAAGGGCAGTAGTGCCAAGTTACTTACCAGTCTGCATGGTAAATAGGTATCAGTTGCTGATGCATCAGCCTCAGCAACTCTGACCATGAAACACCTTTCCTTTTCTGCCTTCATATCCTCCTTTAGACAGGTTAAAAGAGCTTGTAATAACTGTGAACAGTTTATGTCTTGCATTTGATGGTTTCTGGCTAACATTTTCCACAAAAGGATTGTTGTTTTGGTCATTTTCCCCCAATAGTTTAAAAGATTTGAGAAAGATTTTGAAAGGATTCACAAAACACTTAAATGACTTAGGAGGAGAGATAAATACTCTGACAAATACCACCCATTCAGTTTTGTTTAGGATGTGCATCCTGCTAACATGGACCATTTAACAATATTTCTAGTTCCTCATCAAACATTTTAACCTTTTCTATGACAAGAGTTCCTGAAGGAGGAACTGCAGTACTCAGTTTTTCACAAAGAACTAAGAGTTACTGGGAAAGGGCTACAGAAAGCATTTGAAATTCGATTTTGCATTCATGAAGATATACATGGATCTCAGTATTAGCATGAAGCTGATCCTTCCTCTCCTTCAGAAGTAACTGACGTGAAACTCTCCATAAAGGACCAGCATTAGGAAGACCAATTTTCACATCATAGGTAAACTCAGTGAGAGAAAAGTCATCAAATAACAACAGAAAAAAAATGAGAGTCCGGAAACACTGAGAAAGAAAGGCCATGATCAGTCCCCTGCAAGAAATCAACCATTTATCTTTTGTACTTACAGGGAAGTTATACTTAAATAAAATCCCTGAAAGTGACTTTGGAAAAAGGCCTGTTGAAAAGTTATGCAGACAAAAAAGTCGGTGAATCCCTTTTCCTCCATCATCCCTTCCTTCTTCTCTTGTATGGGAGTGGTGGTTTTTGAAGCGCAAACCTCTCCACAGAAAACTCACTGATGTTTTTGCAACCCCACAAATAAATGAAAATTTCTTCCATCCAAAATAAAAATGCAAGTTGCATGGAAAGACACAGTTTCAGGTGGGGTTGGGATAAATAAAGAAACATAAAAGAGCAGGTTATATAAACTCACTTTCAATCCCCCACATCTTATTTATTCTTTCAAAGCATTCAAGTCACCTTCATCTAAGGAGTTATCTTGCTAGGGTAAGAAGAGGGATGTTAAAAGTAGAGTAAAGCATGAGGCTATTGGGAAATTTTATAAAAAACCAAATCAATAATGGTTATTAAATAGAGACACTAGTAGTGGTTCAGGAAGTCCATGAGACAAGTCTTTGGAAGAGTGTTTTACATAAACACCAAGATATATGTTTGGTAGTATTTTCTTATTGGAAGTTCTTATTACCTTTCTCAGCTGCTACTGACCTACTCCTCTGCTAAGGGAAGCAGCAGCAGTATCCAGAAGCCCTCTCAGAGCGGGTATATGAGTAGGACTAAAGAAAGAAGAGGAAGAGGAAAGAGTGAAATTGTTAAATACAAGAACAGGTAACTATAATAGGACACTGAGCAGAGCAACCCTGACACCACTCCCTGATAACTACAAGCAGACCATGACTACCTTGTGAAGTCTGAAGTCATCGGAGAATGTGAAGATAGAAATAGGCCCCACAACTAACTGGCTGACACTCATCAAACTTCTTTCTCCTGGTGCTATGGAGATCAATGTGGAGGTCCTTGACCTGCTGAGGCCTTAGATGTGGAGGGTGAAATGCACTTGAACCTCAGTGAGAATTTCTGAGTTCCTCCAGCAGTCCAGCAAGTGGGTTGGTCAGAGTGCATTATTTCTTTCTTGTTGCAGTGTAGCTACATGGTAGATTTTTCTTTACACAATATTAAAAGTGACTGCTCACCTTGAGTTCTGTTTTGACAACTGTCTTTGAAGTAATGATGTGTCTTTTCTTTAAGAAAGTTACAGTTGTGAATGAACCTAATGAGAGCGATAGCACTGTGCAATATGGTTATCAGTTCTGACTTATAAGAGTCTTTTCACATTTTAAAAGGCAAGTATGTGAGGTAGCTGCTTCAATGAACATGTAGTGTAGGAGATAAGAAGGAACGTTGCTGGTAGCAACACACAAGGTTCTGTGCAGGAGTTTTTTGTCTGGGTTCTTCTTTCTAGACTGGGGTATACCTCCTTATTTTAATATGGAGAAAATTGTTTTTATTTTCAGTGACTAGACTTGTCATTTTATGAATTGTCAGAATAATTCAATTTCTCCAGCTTATTGTGTTTTTTCAGATGTTCTCTGACAGTAGAAATGTTTAGATTTGAAGATGTAATCCCTATGTAAAGAAATGCTTTTAGTCTGAGATATGTTGAGATACTAGGATGTCATGGAGAAAAACTGAGAAGTCATAAAGACAGCAGTTTGTTGCAGAGTTAGATTTGACCTGCAGCTAAAATGCAAATATATGCATCTGGGTAGAGGGAAAAGTTTACAAGAGAAGAGACTGAAAAAGTAAGTTAGTAGTTTCTTTGCTGACTTGCTTTTTTAACGTTACATAGTGCTCACTGAATTCAATGTAAGTTCTGCTTGGTTTGACGGATCCTTGCCTTGGTGATAAGTAGAATTCTTTCACATTTTTAGTTCAACTGTCATTAAGATAAATCAGAATTTCTAGAAAAAGACAGAGAATTGTCAAGAACATGTAAAAAGCTAGTGAAGTGATAGCAGATTTCTGCATATTTTTATGGAGATTAAAAAATGCACATCTCATTTTTTCTGCATATTCTGTTAGAGCACAAAGTTTTGGTATTTGATTTTGTAATGATGTCTTTCAGTTTGAATTTAAAGTTTAAAAAATATAGATTGCCTAATACTGTCATCAACATACCTCATTAAAAAGTCCCAAAAAGTCTACTGTGTAGTTACATATTTTGACCTTTTTTTCTTATATTTCACACCTTCCAGCACACTGATGTCCCTCTATGCAAGATACCTGGGTGGCATCCATAACATGCTATATATATCTCAACCTGAAAAAAGTTAGCAAGACTGACATTTCTCAGTGATTAGCACCAAGTCCATTGCTTGATTGCTTTGGATAGTAGTTAAGTCAAATGAAAATCTAATGTAGGGTATTAGAACCTCTAATGATCATGAAACGAAATCTACACTGATCTTTTCTAATCACTTCATGTATGCAATATGGTTTAAGAAAAGTTCAAGGTTCCAAATTTCTGGATATGGATTTAATTTATTTTGCAAGCTATATGCAGTTACTTCTAAAACTACTAGATATAAGTAGCCTACTAGATGCAGTATGATATTAAAGAGATCAGACCAAGTTTCTTACGAAATGTTGGCTGAGGATGTATATTTTTCCTGTAATATAGAATTCAACAGAAAACACACTGCATACACTCAGAGTTATTAAGTGAAGAGAGAGATTAATAATGACTGGCTTTGCACTCATGAATAAAATGGGCAATAGATTTTAAGTCTTCTTTCCCTTCTTCTAGCCTGTAACTTCTTTTGTGTGACATCATATCCTGCAGCAAAGTCTTTGATCTTGACTTACACGGCAAAGCAAAATGTTTTGGATCTCTTTTCTTCTAGATTTTGAACACTGCCAAGAATAGTATAAAGTATCCAGGACAGGCAGACTTTAGCTGTTTCAGTAAATAAAACAGTCCCAGGAAATGTTTACAAGTGCTAGAAAATGATCACTTGTGCCGTTAAGTAATTGGAGTATTCCCTAGCCTTGTTTGGCAGGTAGCCCTCTCCAAAACAATACAGAGGGGCAGAAGGTAGCACAGTCCAGGCACCAGCCCCAGCTGGCAGTGAGGTTTAAGCTATATTTTTCTGCAGACAAGAGTTTTAATGGTATGGATGTGGTAAAAGTGAGGATGTGGGTTGTTCTGTGATGAATGTCTCTGAATACGATCTCACCAATTGCACACCAGAATCTGAACACAGTGCTGCATTTTGTGTATTTTGAGCTCTTGACTATGTTATCTCCCTTGAACAGAGCACTTAGTATTCCTTTTAGTGGAAGGATTTTTTCAAAAGAGAGGAAAGTAGCTCTCCTTCATTGAGATCTCTGGTTATATATGGCAACTAGAAATAATTGTTCGTTGCTTAGTAGCCTAGGTAAAGAAAATCTACCTCCCCTGCACTACTATCAGGCAAAATGGTCCTTAGAGATACCTCTATGGAGATCTAACTATTCTTCAACATATTGAAGAATAACTTTATGACTAAATAGTTAGATTAGGGCTTAGGGTTCCCCTAAAAATAATAAAGGAAAATTAAAAGAGCTTAAAATCTGTAAAAGAGATGTAAGACAAAAAAATCACAGATTGGTAAAGAAAAAAATTACCATAAAATATACAAAATATAAATATATAAACTACTACCTAATAAATATCATCTTGGCAAGGATCGCATCCGTGAGCCTTTTAAAGCAGTAAAACTTTGGGAAACATGAATGAATAAAGAAGCAGAACACTTTATGGATAGGGGGCACACTGGGAACAGGAATAGAGATAGAGAAAAAAATAATAGAAAATAAGATTATAAACATTGAAACAGTTTTCCTTTTTTGTAAGTTAAGTAGTAAGTAGAATTAAAAAAAAAAAGAACAACCAAAAAACCAAAACAGGAAAAAAGTGATTAAAATTATCTGCATTTTTTAGCAGATCTGCACATAAATCATTTATAGTAGCCCCTTTCTGAAAGGTCATCAGCAAGCTCGACACACCAAGAGATGGGAGAAAACCCAAGCAGTGTAGCGTTCCCAGTCACAACCAGGGAGGAGTTGCCAAAGAGTGGTGGCAACTGCCATCTCACGTTATGTTGTGTCTGTGGTTGTACAGTTTTTAGTGGATCCTTGAGGCTTTCAGAGTTCCCTCATTTGACGATACCAATATGACACTCCACAGTGTGTGTCTCTGTGTTCCCCTCCCAGCCTAGTGCAGAATGAACACTGTGGGTGTGGAAATAAAATAGCCAAACTTTGCTCTGGTTTGCAAAGTCTTTCCTGGCACCTCCTTGGTACTGCAGGGCTCCAGCTAATGTTGTCAGGAATCACCTCATGCCCAAGATCCATGGCCAATGGTTTGATAGGTCTGCCATCTTCTGCACCATAGGAGTTGCCCTGGAGCAGGGCGATTTTGACCTGTGAGTAGTATCTGTGGGTCAAATTCCACTGTTTCCCACATGGGTGTAAAGTCACATTCCATAGGACAGTTTTGCCTTTGAACCAATTTAAATGAGACCAAAACTGAGGCCAAAATATACTGTTACTCTGAAAGGAGCCACAGGGGAAAATATTTTTTACTGACAAAAATTACTCAAAGGAAGTTTCCCTTAAATTTTATGGGCTCTCTGTGGAATAACACTGTTTTCTTGAAGAGCGTTGAAAGCAATGAAATACCATAAAATTTAGCAGCAGAAACAAACATTTCCTGGTGTATTTAAACTCTGCAATTCATTAGCTTTCCTCTAAGGTGCTTCTAGTTATCAAACAGTAGGCCTGATCCTGCAGGTCCTTTTTTGAGTCAATATTCTGTTTTCATATTGATTTCCACTGAATGTTTGTATAGAAACAATAAGAAATAAGAAAATCCCCTTTATCATCTATTTGCATTGGTGAAAAAAAGATTCCTGGAATCAAATTAATTTTGCTTCCCTGAGAATCTGAAAGTGTGCCTTATCACGTACAGCCATCTCTACAAACCACCCAAGGTGATCCCTTTGCTCACATTTCTTTTAATTGCATATTCATCAGTTTAGTAGAGAACCTGCTACTAGATAGCTGATGAGAGCATGCCAGCATTTCTGGGTAATGTGCCACAGAGACAGCAAGCTGGCCTTCAAAGAGCTGCCCTACACCCAGCAACACAGAGCATGGCAGTCATCTTGTATAACTTAAACTGCTTTTTGTCTGGTGGAATTAAGGCACCTCTGGGCTCCCCTTTGCTTCATAGAGATTGCCTGCAGTTCCTCCTCTAATTCTTTTAAAGCACTGAGTGTCTTTATATTCTGTTGGTTTGCAATACAGAAAAATAAATATGCGAACCAATATATACAGATAAATAGAGTAATGTCCCAAGGCCACAGGTACCAACTCTGCAAAGTACTGAGCAGCTCCTTTTCGGCTGTAATGGCAATACAGGATGCTCTGAGCTTCCCCAAAGCCTTTAAATATGAGTTCATTCAGGTCTTTTCATTGACTTCAACTGAAGGATCTCTACTATTTACCAAACTTGGACTTTCCTCAGTTGATAACATGAGGGTTGTCCACTGAAAATTCACTACTATTGTTTACATAGGTATAACAAAAATGTGGCTTCACTTTACTGTTCTCTAGGGGACACACCTTTCTTCTCTTTCTTTATACCTCCTTTGGCAAAAGCTGAAAATTACACTTTAAAATATCATAGTTTAAAAGTTGATTAAAATAAACTTTAAAAAAATTTAAATAATATTGCTTATTAAATCCGTTAATACTTGGTAAGGAAGAGCTCAAAAGGTTCCTTTAAGTGATAAACATATACATCTGTTTTAGGCTTTGTAAAACAAAGCATATTTATAAGTATCTTATTATGCAGTTTTTCAGTTGCTGCAGGGTAGGGGTTTTTTATTTTTGTTTTAAGTACCTGTCCCATAAATATTAAAGCAGATCTCTCCTTAAAGGAAAAAAAGGAAAAGTGCAATCTGGATGCTAGGACAACTAGAAAGAAGCAATAAATTATTGCTGTAATGACATGCTAATTAAAATTTGCTTGTAACTCATGTAAGTGTTTGAAGCCCAGCAAATTTCTCTTTTCATTTGAGAAGTGTGAAGGTAAATTTCCCAGTGACAGTGGGACATCGCTAACAAGTACAAATTGAATAACATGCTATCTTGCTCTATTAGTCCTGACTAGCATGTCTGAATTAGATATTCAGCACACTCCCCATTGTAGGCCTGATTGATAAATGCTAAGGAGAATTTGTCAAAACAACAGGGGCTACACCCAGTGGGACATCAATATGCTCCATTTAGTCACCCACCCGGCACTTCCTACATAGGATTGTCACATAAAATTAAGACTAGCCGCTAACCAGCCATCAAGCTTGCAGCAGACATCAGGCAGCCTGTGTTCTGTATGCATATTAGTCACATGCTTAACAATTTGGGCTGTCATGACTGAAACATGCGGTGACCTCTGGAGCAGAGGTTGAATTTTGCAACTACACTGAGACATCACGCTCAGCTGTTCAAGATTTTAGGCCATTTCCTGCCTGATCTGTGCACAGATGCACTGCCCTAAGCTATAATCTGTGGCCTAGTCCAAATGACAAATGGCACAGCATAGATTATTGCATTATATATTAAGTACTACAAGTCTGTAAATTATAAGTAAACTACTGTTCAGCCTGAATGTCTCCTCCAGCTTTTAGAACACTTACTTTCATAAAGCCTCTCATGTGCAGAATAAATAAATATTTGGAAAACCAAGACATCAAAGTTTAAAGACTGAAATGTACTGTTTTCCCTGCAATTAGCTGCTTGAATATGAAACAGTTTTGTCTCAGCTGTAATTCAATAAGTCATTGCTGGACTTGCTTCTCCTCTATCCTGCCTCTATCCCTCCCCTTTTCACGAAGAATTATTAGCGAATTAAGGTTTTCTGTGGGCTTTATATGTTGAAGTGTTTTTGCCAGATAAATGGTAGAGGCCAGCATTGTTAGCTACTTTACATAGTTCTTTCAGTATGGATTAGACATGCTATATGCAACACTAATAAAAATGAATAAGAAATCTAAACATCATCAGTTCTGAGGGATTTAATTTGTCATTCTATTATGATAAGTCTCTGTTTATGCACTAAAGTTCTTGTTTATATGTGGAACAGCTGTAAAGAGTATTTAAAAACAAGCTGGAAGGGAAGTAATTTACTCCCTTTCTTATTACAGAGCTGTAATATTTCAATGGGCTAAACAGAACTTTTGTTAGAATAGGATTGTGCATTTCTTATGTATAGTTAGGACTCCAGTGGGTCAGTTAACTAATGACAAAAAAAAAGAAAGAAAGAGGGAAAGGAAGAAAGAAAGAGGGAAAGGAAGAAAGAAAGAGGGAAAGAAAGAGGGAAAGAAAGAGGGAAAGAGAGAAAGAGAGAAAGAAAGAGAGAAAGAGAGAAAGAAAGAAAGAAAGAAAGAAAGAAAGAAAGAAAGAAAGAAAGAAAGAAAGAAAGAAAGAAGGAAAGGAAGAGAGAGAGAAAGAGAGAAAGAAAGAAAGAAGAAGAGGAAAATGGATGCCCATACATCTGTAAGGAAAAAAATTCACTGCTTATAGTTAGTTAATATATCCATATACCTGTCCTATGATATGACTTAACTCACAGTCAGAGATGGTTCAAGTACAGATTTCCTCTTGTATTTCTCTTATCACTGACAGAACTCCACAAAAAAATATTTTTTTTAAGACTGGAGAAGAATTAATACCCAAATCTATCACAGTGTGCTGTACCAGTCTGTAATGTCCAGGTACCCACAAAGTGAAGGAACAGAGTTTGATCTGCAGCTGTTCTGGTGGCAGGATCAAATATCCATATATCCACCTTTATGAGCAGTGAAATTGACAGCCTGAAGTGTTAACGGGTGCAGAGATAGCTGCTGGAGAAAGCTGTCTGTATGCCAAGTGGTGCATGCTAGGAAGATCGTAGGTGAGTGACTTTGGTTTTGGGTTGAACAGATGGAAACCTGAGCTCAGGTAGATACCTCACAACACAAAGAACAGACGCAATGCTGGCATCAGAACAAAAACTCCAAACCTTCCATTTACTGAAGTGCTAAAGCAGATATACCTCTTGCTGCCCAGAACTGCAACTGAACTAAATATGAGCTTTCAAGAGGCTTTGGAATCTTTTATTTGCATTATACATAAAAAAATTTAAAAGTCTTGTATCTTCCACTTCCTGTCGTAATTTATAGTTTCATAAGTAAGACAATGCTTGTATATCTTTCTGGCCTTCAGCCCGCCACCTTATAACTACATTACAATAATATTGCCATGTGGAACATAAAAATGTTCCAGCCTAAGACAAGTTCTGCTGTGTCTTCTAAGGTAACCATACAGCAGCCTGAACACAAGATTTGATACACATATGGAATAAATTACCCTACACTAAATAAGTAGGTGGTATCAGGGAGTTTGAGGTTGGTAACTGGGTAGCACCTTGTCTCATGTTTCTCAGTGTAATAGTTTACAGGCCAGTCAATCTCCATGGCCTTATGAGCCTCGTTGCAAAGTAACTGGCAACCCATCATTCTGATGTCTGTCTTCACATCATTTTGAATGTTCTTTAGTTTAAATAGAATCATGTCAAGAAAATACTACTTTACAACACCAAATAATGGGAAACATTTTAAAGCACCTTCTAGAAATATCTCACAGAGTTATGAGTGTTTTGACTTTGATTCACTTAACTAGTGATAAAAGATACCAAGATGGTAAACACCCATTTAAATACTTTTCTCGAGGATTTCATGATATAACACTAATATACACAAGAAGTTACTAATGAGAGAAACGCTCCTGGAAGTTAAAACTTTGTTATTCACCTTTATTTAATTATTAAATCTAAAGTAAAATGTAGGAAATATATACAGGAAACAGTAATTTCAATTAACATAGTACTAAAAACTTTGAATCCATTCACTATTGCCTGACTGTTTTCCTTTCTCTGGGCACCAGTTTTTCAGTATTGAAAATCAGTGGGTATTGAGCACAAATGGCGACATTTTGCCTTCTTTACTGAGGTGATAAGACATGGAATAGAACAATTTACATAAGTTTTCTCTTTCTCCTTTCGTTGTTAGACTCAAAGTAGAAGATGAGTAGAAGAGAACTGGTTTTAGGTTAGATGTAGAATCTAGTGTTAGGAAAGAACTACAAAAGAAAATCCAAAGTAATGAATTCCAGTGGAGTTCCTTGAGATTTACAGTATTGTAAGGAAGGAAATTACCTTACCCTGACAAAGTGCCTTTTCTATTCAGTCTTCTGATGCTAATCTTTCATTGGAAGATGTAATGATCCCTTAGCATACACTGATCTTCTGACAACCAGTTATGTTCAAGTTAAGTTGTATGTATTTGCCTGCAAAGAACATAGTTTTGGCCTGCTTCCTCTGGTAAACTCACAGTTCAAATACAATCTAATCTAAGTGAATTAGTAGGTGAATTCTCCAGTGATACTGGATGCTGCACAGTGTAGGTGATGGCAGATAACC
>VZZY01007447.1:0-44133 GCA_013400335.1 Eurystomus gularis
GATTGGATATTAGAAGAAAGTTCATAGAAAGGGTCATAGGGCACTGGAACGGGGTGCCTGGAGAGGTGATGGAGGCCCCACCCCTGGAGTCATTCAAGGTCAGGCTTGATGAGGCTCTGAGCAACCTGACCTAGGTAGATGTCCCTACTTGTGTAGGGAGGTTGGACTAGATGATGTCTAGAGGTCCCTTCCAGCCTAAAACATTCTATCATTCTAAGTCCTGGTATCATCTACTACTGTCTCGTGCATTTGGCCCCTTTGATCAAAATGGAAACCCAGAGCTGCAAATGTAAATGTTTTACTGCTTTTTCATCTTCAGGAAGGTTTTGGCCTGCTTCCATATGAAATAGAATTGTCTATTACCTTCTGTTTTTTTCTTGACATATTTAAACTGCATGGTTCCTGTTTTAATAATGGTAGTTTACTTTCCTGTGATTTGCCCTAGATAACCACATGGTTTATAGCTACAGTAATGACTCATATTTATCTAATTTTTATTTGGCTTGTAGTTGCAATTAATTTTTTGTACCTTCCTATCTCTTTTTTTCTTTTAATATTGATTAATTTTAACCCTTTGGTGGGAGAAATGTCATGTGCTTCCTTATCACAGAATCTGACTGGGAAGACACCAACAGTAGCAATGCTCACCATTCAGTAGTTTGTATTTCTTACATAATATTCACTACAGTTAAAATGGCATTTCAACCTACTCTATTCCTTTGATTTTGATATACTTCTACCCTTAAACTGGAAAATACATTTTAAAAAAAAATTGAACCAACATTTCATATATGTGTTTTAATTTTAGACACACTAGCCATCCCTCTCACATCAGTGGTGTTTGTTAAACACATTAAAATTTAGAGTGTATATGTCTATCCTTAAAAGATTGACACCTGGAAATATAAGTCTTCACTGTATCTCTAGTCTCGCTAGCTACCTTTACATGTGCTTACCTGGGCTCAGAGAACTGTTTGCAGGAATGGGAAATTTGTGGTGATATACAATAGATTAGCTGATGTACCTGACTTGCTAATGAAGAATTCTTTTCATAAAGTTAAAGGAGAGCTCTTGTCTTTTGATTTATGCTGAGCTGGTATGAAATTCCCAAATCAAAATACATATAAAGCAACACTTCTTGTACTTTTTTACTTAGCAGCTTTCTCTTATTAAATGTCTTTCCCACCACAACTACAGGTTTCTTTCTATTAGGAGAATGTGACCACTGGCTCCCCAAAAGGGAAAGGCTTGTTTCCATATTGCTTTCCAGACCACTCCCTTCATTGGAATTAGCTTGTCTGCTTGCAACAGTAAAATAATTTTGAGCTCATGTGAAAAAACCATTTGCATCTTGGATGGATTTCACAAAAATTTAGTTCACTGGGTAATAACCAGACTAAACAGGCCATTCTGCATCTCATAAGGCATGACATAATAGATTCCATATTTTTTTAATTATCATCTGCATCTTGTCTAATTGGTGTGTCAATTAGACAAGCTGCAGTAAAACTGAAGTGCATGAATATGTAAACTTAAAAATACATGTGAGTAGCTGTCATTTTGTCATTGTCAACTTCTTATACTTTGGTTAGCTGCATTGACAACAGTTGTCTTTATCAGTTACCTCGTAAGTACACATTCAACATACTTTGCTTTTTTCAGTAGAGACACATGTATCTTTTGATACTGTCTAGATGTGTTTTTCTTAATAATTGTTAAATGGCCTTGAATCACATAATTTTATGTAGAGCTAATCAAAACATTTCCAATGTTTTGTTCAAAAATAAAAGTATTTCTGTACATTTTTAATGTGCTTGTCTTCCTTTTCAGATTTCTGCAACTACATAATAAGCATTCAGTTATATTTAAATAAAAAACATTTTTTTATTAATTCCTCATTTTTTTCCTTTTCTTCCTGATTTCTTCCCCCTCTTTTCTAGTAAAAAAAAGTCTGGAGAAAATTACAATAGTTCCTCATAAAATGAAAGCTGAAGCTTTTCTTTTTAATGAAAACTTTAACATTTCATCACAGAAAATGATTGTCTTTTGTTTTCCTCTTTTTTTTCACAGAATATGCCCTCTTTCATTAATTTAAGCAATTCAGCATGTAATGGTGTTCATTAGCAGGGACTCTGAGGCCATGATTGCTAGACTACTGAGGTAGTCTAATTATAAAGTACAAAGGCAATTAATATGCAAAGTTGTGTAAGTCACTAGTATTACAAATTCTATGTCAAACAAAAAAAAAAAGCTTTTATTCAGGGGTGTATACTTAATATTATTTTGGCTATGCTAAGTGCATGAGTAAAAATTTTCACTTGTGGAACAGTATTTCATTTTTAAACTCACTCACAGAGATGAAAGCATTAAAACACCTTTTGTATAACAGCTGAAGCGGTATCAGACATCAAATATGAAAGAGTCATCCAAACAGGCAATCAGAAGACTTCTTCCTGCCAAATTTAATTTTATTTAGATTGTCACTTTAATTTTATTTAGAATTATGAGAGTCTTCTGTAAAGGACAGGGCCAAAGACTGAGATGTTTGTCTCAAAGATCACTCGTCTAGGCAGAAAATGCGGCAGGAGAAACTTCTTGGAACGGCACAACCACAACAACATCCAGGCCGTGAAAACAGCCTGCTAATGGTGAATCATGGAGAAAAAAACACCCTGCAGGTGTTCAACACCGTCGAGCAGGAGTGCGGAGATGCACCGTTGCCATGGGAGCCACAAATGTATAAAAGGACTGCTGAGACGAGCCCCGGTGTGATCGCCCACCACCAGAGAACCAAAGGGTTTGGACAGACCCCCGGGACATTATGGATCCATGGTGGTGACTATTCTTGCATCTCTATCCTGAACTCTTGCTTGATTTCCGACTTCTCTCTTCTTCTCTGTCTTATCACTATTGGTTTCAGTTTGCTTTGTTGAGAATAAAAGTTGCTTTGGGGCGTATGGCATTTGACCTTGTTTGTGTCTTAATCTTGCTCTTGGGATCTAATCAAAACCTCCCTGACACTGGGTCGGGACATCTTCATAGGTTAAACTCAGCAACCAATCTCAAACTCCCTTTTGTCGAAATACAAAGTTGATACATCTGTGTCTGATATATCTGGATCTATGAAAAAAAGGAGATGGTAGAAATGAATGCGTAGCACCACCTCTCGAAGTCCCTCTCCAAGGACGCAACACAGCTGATGTTGGAAGTGAGGAGAGCTCGGGGCTGAGTGCTCCTCAGTTGTTACAGATGAGAATCCCAGGGTACCAGGTGTCCCAGGGCTCAGCTCTGATTCCTTGGCTCCTCCAGAAAGCAAGAAGGAGATTTACCCAGAGGTGATTCCTGTTTGGCCAAAGGAGAATCCACAGCTGAGTCTATACCAATGGGCTGGAACGAAAGGTCAGTGCAAGGCCAAGCAGCACGGTCAAAATGTTTTGGTCTCTGTTTGCCCTGGGGAGCTTGTAGATGAAGGCAAGTAATACTATTCCTGTGCTCTGCCCCAGTCTGTGGTCTGACTGATTGGGGTCCAAGGAATTTGAGCATATAAAATCTTGTTCCAAGAAAAGGTGGATGAAATGCCAGGTGAGAATTGGCAAGGATATTTGTGTGCATAGTTATGTTCTTAGTTAGGGTTAGACCACAGCATGTTTTAAGGTTTCTACCTTCTTTACCTCCCTGTGAGGGTATTGCCAGAGTATACCAAGCACAAAAATATATTTAAAGTCTATAAACAAAAATAGGAGTGTAAATGTTTTAATAGAAACACAAACATTTTAAGCTGTAGCCCATTCCTTCCCAATAGTGATAGCCTCTGGAATCTGATTGTTTCATTTTTTTGATCCTAACTTTTTATCCTTTTGCACCTGTGGCTTTTCTGTTCTTCAGTGTAAACTGTTGTGAATTGTTTGCTCATTTTACTGTTCTTCTCTTATAATTATGTCTTCAGCTCTGCAGAACACAAAGATTGCCTAAGTATTTCCCTCAGAGTCAAGCTGAGTGTGACTTTTGAAATTAGCCCACTAGATATCCACTGTGGTGCCTTTTCTCCCTTTTAGATCTCTGGTTCAAATGCAACAGCCTTGAATCACACATGCTTTGTGCTACCATTTGGATGATTCCTCAGCTGTGAGAGGAAAAACTGGTACAGACGAATTCCCGTTAGATGTTTACACCACAGAAAACACCAGTATAACTTGTACTAGCTATGACCACACACAATTTTTTTAAGGCTTAATTAAAGAGGTCTGGAGATGGAATGGGATTAGCCACAGCCTTTGAGGAAGTCTTGTGAGTTGATGTTAAAGCACTTCTGCAGGGTAGTGCAGAAAAAATCCCCTGCATTCCTCTGCCTTGTGGTGTATTTGATCTGTAGGCAAAACAAGGACTCTAATTTAATTTTACAGTGTGCTGTGATATTTTTATGAAGGGCGTGATGCATGCACTATTTGAGGTTATTTTTCTGTTTCTTCGGCTGTCAGTCTAACACCTTTCACAGGCATTATATCCTCATTTAAAATGTGGAAAGCCAAGATACAGAGGCTAATATCCAGATATCAAGCACTGTCAGGCAGGAACCTAGAGGAAGTTGTGCTGTTCAGCTATTTTATCAACATTACTATGTTCCCACCCCTTATTTTATAGTATATAAAACTTGAAAGAAAAAACTAATTTGAGATCCTTTTTTCTGAGAATCTCATTTTTCAGGTAAGTCCTAATGTAAATAAGGCAAAATATTGTCAAAAGATAGCTTATACTTTTTTAAATTTTTTTTGCTAACCCAATTCTTCTCTGCTCAGCCACCATCTCTTACTTTCTGAACCATGTTAGAGTAGGATGAGAGTGATGAAAAGCCTTCTACAGAAAAAGCAATTTGACAGCAGCAAGCAAAACCTATTACTGTAGGAACACTTTACTTGCAGTTTCTACCTCCTTTCCTCCACTACCTTCTCACTATTTTGGAAAGAGTGCCTGCTCATTTAACTGCCCCTGTGTCCTGGTGTCTTTGCTCCCCAGTAGTTGGTAGCATCATTTCTCTCTAAAATTGTGCAGTTCAATCCTGGAGGAGACAAGAAATAACATGTGCTACTTCGCAGACTCCGAAGTTTTTCCCACTGTCATTCTTTCTCTTTACATTACTTCAAGCAATAGAAAGATGGACCAAGCCATCTGACACTTACATTACTTACAGGCTTGAAGAAGTAGGTAGTATCTATTCTGGAATAAGATGTAAAAAGATAAAGCATTTTTATATACTTAACCATATTTAAAAACTGGATGTCAAAATCTGCATGCAAACTTAATAAGAGATACGTATTTTTTAGTAGAATTTTAATAAAACCAACTCACCAAGCGTATGGAAAACATCTGAGCACAGACCATTTGTATCAGAGTTAGTGCCTTTGCACTCACAGAATAAGAGGTTCTTCAGCACACAGGCTCATAACATTTCCAGAAATAGTTCCACCCTTAAATTAGTGGGTTAGGAGTTGAACATTCTCAGTGCAAAAATGTTTTACCAGTTCCACTTATGACACAATCTGCAAAGATTCTGCTTGATGCAGGGGAAAATGTAAAATGAAAAAGACAAAGGCTATTTGTGCATAACCAAAAGGAAAATAAACATGAAAGAATAAACAGATATAATCAGGGAATATTGGATAGCTAATCAAAATGTTATGTACTTTAAAAAAATGCTGAAAGACATGATGGTGTGCCAGAAATATTAAAAAGCAGTGCTTCTTTATTGATGAATACCTTAAAATAAATATGTTGCTATTGAAAAGTTTTAAATGTGAAAATTGTTACTGTTTACCAGATAGAAATTATAAACTTCAAGCCTACTTAATATTAGAAAATTTCAGATTTTCATTTGTAGTTTTTCTATGTATTCCTAAATATGTGGTATATTTCAGGACAAAGTGCTAAAATATGTAACGTGAAGTTGGAACAAAACACATAGTACTTATTTACATTGCAAAAGGTGTTTATTTTATTATTTTCACACTCTAAAAAGTGAAAGCATATCCTGAAAGCAAGCCCTGTACCCCTGTTCAGAGCAGGCCCTTATACACAGACACACGCACAGACACACACTCTCATTAATACATTGGATGGATTTACTATTTCACAAATATTTCATTCAAAAGTTTCTTGATATTTCTTATTGAAATAACTTTACTAAAGACAGAAGGAAATTCCACTATTTTTTCTGGGGGAAAAAAAAAAGAAAATCAACAGTTTGAATTTGCCATGTTATTTACTGAAATGGCATAATCAGTACAACAGCATGTCATGTCATATATGCACATGCATTTGGCTGGCTTCCAACTCTGGATTACTGGCTAATTACTGTCATATATTAGGACTTCTTTCTGTGCATGAGACTCTCTTGCAGCTTGAAGATAAACTTCTAAAGACTCTTTCTGGATCTCTAGTATGGAGATACCTAATGGAGCAAGATAAAGATCTGATTTAATGATTATAAAAAGATTGCAGGTATGGTTGTTTCATGTAATTATAAGGACAGAAGAAACAAAACAATAAATGAGCCTCCCACCTAACAAATGTTTCTACTGAATTTTTTCAATTTCCTTGGAATGATACTTAAGAACAGGTTGTTAGAGTACAAACAGCACTTTAGTGCAGAGATTGCTTCAAGTCACATTCAGGTACCCATTCCCTTCCCACTAATGGTCAGGTAAGATCCTTCAGGGCAACCTCTCACAGAAATGTAATATCAGGGAGGTGTTTCATGTATTTTTCAGGCCAAATGGTCACTTTTTCCAGTTGGAAACAAGGAAAGGCCAGCATCATATTTCACTAGCAAGCTCTCTAAAGACTTCTACCAAAGGATTTGGGGGTATGTAGGTATCTATGGGCCACAGTTCAGGAACTGTTTCTTAAGCTTTAAAATACTCCCAGTCTACCTATTTTTTTCTCACCAATATCTTAGCTTTAAGGTGCAAAAAGAAACTGTCATCAGAATTTCAGAAAGTCCCTTAAAGCACTACAAGCCTGTTTGAACAGCTTGGACATTGTCAGTTGCTGCTTTGAACTCACCCACAAGGGTGGCAGTTTCTTTCTTCTTCTAACTACTGCTCAGCCAAACTACTGGAATCTCTTGTTCTTCTCATACTCCCCCTCCTCTTCCCACAGCTCTGGTTGTTTGAACAGTGCATATAAAGATATCTTTGTTACTCTGTCTGGAAAAGCAACAGCTTCTTCAATCTTGTAGTGCTTGCAGAATTTATCCACTTTGGCCCTTGCAAAGAAGACCACCACCTTGGCAGCAGAACTAGAGTCCATTGACAAAGGTATTTAAAGCTTCTTCACTTTGGCTGGCAGGTCAGAGCTCACAGTTGCCCCTCTCCTAAAAAAAATTTTAAAACCCTTGTTCTATAATTAAGAAAAACGTAAGACTGTCACACCAGGATGGAGCATGCAGTAGTAAAAGCTAGTAAAAGTTTCTATATATATAGAAAACCCTATCCAATACAGAAACAAATGCAGTATATATGACTTTGTTGCTTCTGCAGCTGATATATGAAATGTTGCTTCATTTCTTCTGATAACCTGAAGTTACTCAGCTGTAATTTCTGATATAACCAAAACTATGAATCTGAAATGCTGGTTCCATGTTAAAGCCTGGATGTAACCTCCCTGCATCGAGCTGCTGAGCCACTTCAACACCCAACAGTTGCTACATCTACATGGAGACTCCTCTTATCTCTACATCTTAGTGGCTAAAATGCCAAAGTTCTTTTCATTAAGCACCTCCTTTCATGCAGCACTTAAGGAAACATTCAAAATTATTTCTAAACGCAGTTTCCAAATCACAGTAGCAAAGCCTGACCTTTCTATATTCCAAGAAATATAGTATTATTGTTGTGGCCAGCTTTAAATTAGAAAAAAATCATTTTTGAGGGAGCCTTTCCAGTGACCAAACATGGGTTACTTGAAAGGCTGAAGCATCTGTGTGTTATATCTGTTAGAAAGCAATCTGAGTAATTCCAGTGTTTTATTCCTAGAGTTCCTACCATGCCTGTTTTTCCATTCCACTGGCAGATTGATTTCATATTTCATTTCACACGCACCCCATATGCACAACTATAATTTGTGTACCTTTCAGCGGACTTTATGGAGTGAACTAATGTAACTTTTCCTCAGGAAAAGGCATCATAAAAATAGGTGTTGGTATGCGGTGTCCAAGTGTTTTTCCTCAGAGCAAGCTAAAGCTGTTCCTGCAGGCACTAGAATCTGATAAGAACCGAGATAAGATTCATTTCAGATTTAACCTAAAGAAATTTGTTTTCTTCCATGGAGTTTGTTCTGCTCAGCCTTGAGCACTGGGTAGCACTTTGCATGCCTAAAATAATCCAGTATGGCTGTTAGGTCAATTTTTATCCATATTGTCATGAGCCACATATTTAGTTTGATTGTTGTTATTGAATAATTAGGCTTTTCTAAATTTTATGCTAGGCCCATAACAAATATTGAATGCAAAATTTGATGTTTCTGATTAGCAGTGGAGCCTTCACAATTAGGTGGAAATACAGGCTAACTAAAGACTGGCTTTCCAAGCAAGAGCTGCTCACACTGTAAGACTTAACTTCTTTTTTGTCAAATACTGCATTTGGAGGTTTTAGGGGGTTTTTTCAATATAGAATAGTTGAAAAGGTCTTTAAAAGAATTTGGGAAGATGTCTGTTTTTAAGAGAAGCTGTCAGATACAAAGAAACTTCCATGGTGTCTTCTGTCTTAAATGTTGCTTTGTTATGGATTTGGTGATTCAGATTCGTGATTCAACACAACAGTTTAATTTCTTCTACCAACAAGATGGTGGTTTTGTCTTCTTTTACATAAAAGAAGTGTTGAACTTTCTTTCACTTCCTTTGCTGGTTTTGTAATGCTCATCAGACATATTTACATAGCATGATGTAGAGGCTGAATATTGGGATTCTTTCCAGCCCTCAATAGTAAACATCTTGCAAACTACTCTGAGGTGATGCAACTGTGGGTTACTGGACCCCTGAGCATCTCATACATCCAAGCATGAAATTAGTGGTCCTCTGTTACCCTTTATCCATATCTTTGATTTAAAAAAAAACCCAACTATAAGTGGATTAAAGGCAGCACAGGGATATACTTATGTGTCAGGTCAATAAAAGTCTAAATTGAAAGGACTGTAAACCTGTGAATATTTCGTGACACGTTAATGTTATCCCAAATATTTCCAAGCACACTTGGAGCATTTCCTGTGACGTTAATTAAATGTTTCTCATTCTGTTTCTGCCAGTTAGCCCAGGTGGCTGCTAAATCAATCAAAACATTATTTGAGGGAGGAAGCTTCAGTCTGAGAACTTGCACCTCTCACTACAGCTCACATGTATGGAGATGAATCTTCTGAAAACAGCCTTTGATCCATCTCAGGAATAAATGGTGAGGGCTTCATTAATTCAAGAAGCTCTTCAACTTTATGTCACTTGAGGCTCTTGCCCCATTGACCTTTAAGTAGGAACCTTTTTTTCAGAAAGGTTTTCTCACTCTGGAATAAATTTGAACTCATTTTTATTACCATTGCCTAAAATCCTTCCTTTTTTTTTTTTTTCAGTAGTAGTTAGTTTTGTTTTCTTGTTCTTAAGAAGAAAAGTAGTTTTCTTTTCTCCTCTATTGCATTTTATTTGAAAATGAGGTTTTCAGTGCCAGCAGCCAACTCAGCAATTGCCTCTTATAACAGAGATTTGACCGGGATTTATGGAAGAAATATAGGTGTGAGGCCTGAGAGTAAGCTCTAACTGGGCCTGCGTTTATAACAGACCCCTTTGTCCTGCTTGCCATGGAAGCTGGGTATGTAAATGCATGAAAGAGTTGTGATGGGAGAGAAACTGGAGGTATTTAAGCACAGAGAAAACCAGAAAAAATGGGACCTTGGATATAACTTTTAAATGTGCAGACAGAGCAGTTCTATTAGGGCCTCTGAATCTGTTAATGTCTCTGTTTTGTAGCTGGCTGGATAGGAGGCGTCCTTGCACTAGGGCTTTTTGCAATCACACCTTGCTCTAGAGACAGGATGGCCCAGATACCTATTTTTGCTTTTGCTTTAGAAATTAAAATCTTCCCATACAATGGAAGAAATTATTCAATACTTTTAATTCTTTTTGTGTGTGTGGAAGTCAGTTACCTGTGCTTGCATTGGAGAGGCATAAGAGTTGTACCAGTTATGCTAAACAAGTGCCCATAAAATCTCTTAAAGTACAACATCTGTTTTCTTTGATTGCAATCACAAATGCGTTGAAGATGTGGCAATGTAAAGATATGGCCAAAATCCACCTTCTCTGTTTTGAAAGATGAAACTGCTTGACAGCACTTTAAGAAATATATTGGCAGATCTCTAAGACAGTCATGGAGTTTGATGCCTGTCTACCTCAAATCCAAGACCACAGCAGCTGCTGCTGTAGGATCAGAGTTGTCACTTACTCCCACTCTCTACCCAGCTTCTTATGCTGAATAAATTTCAAAACAGTACAGAACTCAGACAGACCTGACAGCATCTCAGTTTAGTGACTGCTCCTCTGCAAGCAGTTACAAGGGAAGAACAGCAGCTTGCTGCTGAGCCGACAGGCTGGTGGAGTTACTCAGTATAATGAACTCTGCCTCAGAAACAGTTCAGTAGAAAACAACAGATTTACACCAAGGGTAAAAAAATTAGAATCTAAATCCCTTTTTAGTTCACAGCTCAGGTTCATGCTCATCCCAAATCCTGACATTTCATGCCTCCCTTCATGCTGTCAGCTCTCTCTTGGTTGGAGCGAGCCAAGAAGCAACCACTGTATTAAGCAACGTCTCCTTTATGGTGGTGACCATATTGATACCAAAATATGCTATTGGTACCATATGCTATCAATATGAATCTCACATTGTCCTCTTTTTCTAGACAGGATGTATACAGTCATATTAGACAGAGCAGTAGAGAACTGGATCTCACAGCTCTATGCCTTTTTATAGATGACAGTAAATATAGTTAGGGGATCCAAGACTGTATGACTAGAAACTCAGCATTTAATATTTGTTTCTCTTTACTTGTGGTTGAGCTTATAGCTTTTCTTGATTTTAGTTGTAAATTGCACTTTGAATTTACTGTAGCTTTGGTTTTCCATTTATGTTTAACAATATTTTCAAATAACACAACATTTATGTCGTCCTTCCGTATCCTCTGCTGCTCTCTGAAAACAAACCTGGCCTTAATTAGAGTGATATAAACAGTTATGTGCCCTCAGACTGCTCTGCCACCACAGTGAGCCTGTGTCACACACAGTGGTGTGACATGGACCCAAAGACAAATTTGTATACACTCTTTTCATGCTTGACAAGGAAGCTGCGGTTCTAGCCTTGGTGGGAGGCATCTTTATATAAATAAGATGTTTGTATTGTGGGTTTCCAATCAAAACAAAGTGACAGAAAACTTTCTGAATCTAGCTGAGGTTTGAAGTTTGTTTATAATATGTACTTGCTGTAATTTTTTGTTGGAAAAAAGATGCAAGAAATAATTCCAGGGAAGAAGAAGCTAGTGAAGATCAGCAACAAAAACAGCAGAAGAGTTCGTAACTCACAGGGCCTGCCCATGCATTCACATTCATACAGCCTTGCTGTCTGAGTCTTCAGCCACTTCTCCCTTCCTTACTCAAGCGCTATTATACTTATTGTGACAGACATAGTCCTAGGAAGGATGAAGCCTTGGGTAGCAGTGTGTAATGTCCTTAAAATGAACTAATACTGGACTTGAAATCACAGATTGCCCTGTCTGGTGACAAATGCAGCCCTGAGTGATTAAATCTGTACAGAACTATTACTGCTTGTTATTCTTCCTCAGCATATTAATGTAATGCTTGTCTACAGGACCTTTCTTTTGTACATATGCTTTGGTTTTCAAAACACTTCTGTCCCTTAAAATTAGTGCAAGTCTAGTTTTCCTATTAGTTGTCATAACTTTATATATCTGAGTACTTTCAAAGCAAGTCTGAGACTGTCTCCAACCTTATACATTAATTTCTTTAAAGTTCAAAATCTCATGTCTATTCAATCTATATTCAGAAAATATACTCTTTATTTTGCAGAAAGTATCCTGTATTTTCATATGTTAAAGAGAGCAAAGCTCCTTTAAAATTCATCTCAACCCAAACTGTGGCTGTTCATCCAGTGCTTTCTACATACATTTAATGCAGGTTAATGTGAATCCAATGAAGTTGGCCTGCTGGATATACTCACATCTATCAATCCTTGTCAAAGCCACTACACTTAGTTACATTTACATCAATACAGGCTGGGGCATGCTCAACCTTATAAACTGATTCAGTCATAAATAAAGCTCTTGACAAGTGTCAAATGCACCTTAGCTCTAACAGCATTTCTTAAATATCTTTTCCATTAAGTTCAATTTGGGTCTTATGAGAAGTTCCCTTGGAGATATTAGCTGTTTTCATATTTCACCATCAGTAAAGAGTATAATAGTCTTTTAATTGAGCCCTGGTGAACTGTAAATGCGTAAAATTGCTAATTTCTCAACTAGGCTCTCACAGGGATATAAGCTCTTATATAAATTTAAAACTATCTGATCATAGAATCATAGAATGTTAGGGGTTGGAAGGGACCTCTGGAGATCATCAAGTCCAACCCCCCTGCCAGAGCAGGACCATAGAATCTAGGGCAGGTTACACAAGAACACATCCAGACGGATCTTGAGAGTCTCCAGAGAACCTCTCTGNATAATCACATTTGAAACACTGTTTGTTTCTGTGCTTCTGTTCTATTTGGCCCAAAGGAAAAAAAGTTGATGAAGAGAAAAGAGTTTTTTGTTGTGCGCTTGTACAAGGAAAAGGGTAAAAAACTGAGCAACTCCAGAATCTAAGAATATACAGAAATCAGTCAGGCATTGTAGATTGGGAATGTTTTGCTTGTTTTCCCGTAACTACCTGTAACTCCTGCTATTATCATTCTCACCCAGCTCTGGACCATCCTAGTGCTGGCCAGAGCTCTGTCTGGTTCCCTGTCCCACTCACCCACAAGACAGACTCCACTGTCACATGGCATGGTGTGGCATGGCACAGTGCATTGCGGGGCACATCATTCCCCATCACGCTTTAAGGTATACAAGGACATGACACACTTGGCAATTTCCAAATAGGTCTCCTGGTGGAATATGCCACCTTCTGGCTATTTGCCACCCCTGTTGATAGTTTGGGGACAGAGAAGGAGGTGGTGGATAGCCAATCCAAACTGCTTTTCAGAATCAAAAATCCCTTTTCCTTCAGAGCATCCCATGAAGGCACTGAAGTAGAAGGAGTAGGAAGAAGGAGGGAAACAACAGTCTATGGTGCAGGCCCTGTATTTCCACCTTCCCTCTTGTATTAGTGTCAATGACACAATTTTTTCCTTTGGTCCCAGACTCCTTATTTGTGCTTCTCCTGTGCAGCACAGTTCTAACAGATACTACTTGCTATCTTGTCTACCGCCTACAGTGACTGCACTGTGATGCACAAGGGTTGTTTATTTAAAAGCTGTTTGATAGTCCCTCTTTGGAAGTTGATTAGGAACTATCCAAAAAATATTAAAACTCATAAGACATTAAGTTTCACATAAGATATTAAGTTTCACATAATGCTTCTTGACAATTTCCGGCACCTATCCTGTCTTTCAGGAAAGAGTTAATGAGGGATACACAAAGTGAAAGAGCATACATAAAACTGTCCCCACCTTTCCCTTTGCTATAACGAAGCACAGATGTCATTAAGGAGGAAATTGAGAAAGTCATTCAAAAATAGACCTTTCATAACCTAAAGGTACTTCACATATTATATTCTACAGGTCTCACTGTGCAATCTCCCACTCTCTTAACAATTTTTATACCAAACTGAGAATGTGAAAGGTCCATCTGGATTCCCTTCAGCTTTTTCTTCTACCATTATTCAGTCTGTGTTTCATCAATCTTTGCTAAGCTGCTGGAACATGCCCTAAAATGTCTTTAATAGGAATTTCACATTCTACACTGAAAAAAATAATGAAATAGAGTATGTAACACAAATACTGTCACTGACAGACTTTTGCTGAGGCAAAGTCATGAGGCTCAATTTAGAAGCTGTAAACTGTTACAGGACTATAAATTCCTATTCTATTAATGTTTTGCCACACTTAAATGGGAGACAAAAAACACCCAACCCTCAGCTTTCTAGAGCAGCTACCTAGATTTCCCTCTTTATAAAGACGCAATCATGGATGACCACAATGATACTACAGCTGCTTCTTCTACCCGTGAGACTTAAAACTCCAGGTGAAAATCCAACTTCTTCACTTTTCACTTGCAATGTACATTCCTTAGGGAGATTTTGTATTGTTACTTTCACATGCTAGTGGCTCTTACGAAAACAGACTAGCAAAATTGTAGTTTGGTAGAGACTTAGCTGTTGCTAATGGCTTACAGATTATTTTTTCCCTTACTAAATCATGTCCTCTCTTTGAGACATACTAATCTGTCTTTCAGAAGACACAGGAAAAGCAACCTCAAGCAGAGCAGGGCAGAGAGACAACTGACTCCAAGGGAGAAGAAATCATTCACTGTAGATCCTTGGGCCAATATGTCAGGAAGTTGTGTGCCAAGAATATAGCCATTTTCTGCCTTCACAAATACCTACTCTCTTGTAGCCTCCATAGATACCAAGATGTGTGGAAAATACATACCTGCCTTTTTTGCAATTTGTAGTTAAAAGAGGAGCTGAGAAAGAGGCAGTCTTATATCTCCTTGCACATTTTTGTATGCCAAAGGCCTGCCCAACACCTCACAGGTTGCATGGGTTACCTGCATAAATTATTCTGCCATCTGGATCTCTTTCATTTGAGTTGCATCCATTTCCTCTTAGAAGTAGTTTTCACTCATGTCTTCTTTCTGAGGCTGAAGACCATAACGGAGCAATAGTCTCTGTGCATCCTCAAATATAAATCTTTTACAAAACAATGCATCTCATCATAATTCAGTCTGTGTTCTTATACTTTCCTGTTCCTACTCTTTCCCACTCTGTACATGGGAATAACATATGTATTTAGTGCAAAGTCATACTGCTCAGCAGTAGAGTTAAAGATAAGTAGGCTTTCAATTTTGCACAGGGTCCAATCCGGAACAATAAAAGCTTGGTATTAACTAAAATGCAGTATGTTCAACCTACACTTTCTGTAACTATGGAGCAAGTTGGTGAGGGTGAAGTGAGGGCTCTGTGCAAGTTGTGCATGCTATAAAATTTCAGCTGAGAGAGTGAGCTGTTGTAGTATATTTATGAGAAGAGGAAAAAAATTAAAACAATTCACCAGTCTGAGACAAAATTCAGCAATAACCCAATAGGCACCGGATACTACAGGTTTTATTTATGGACAGCTGTGTCCAAAAATCCTGCTCCATCACGCTTTAAGGTATACACAGTTAACATTAAGTTTGAAAGCAGGGTAAGATATTAAGAAAGAAAGATGTATGTTAATGCCAGGAGAAATTGTTCCCTTTAAAATGAGGGGAAAGACCATATTTGTAGATTTTACAGATTCACAAGGATCAATCTGCTGAAAAGTGTAGCTACGTGTAAATGAAATAGTTTCAAGTCCTACAGTCAAGAGGGCTTGTCTGCAGGACTTCTTGCTCACAGATGCTGCAGTCTGTTGTGAAGGACCATCTATTTCATTTGGAAAGCAACTTGAAATTGAGGGGTAGCTCTGCCTCTGCTTTTCCTACGAAAGTTTAAAACCACCCAAGATGATTGATGTAAAGGTGATGAACACTGCTTAAGTTCACAGATAGTGATGTTTCTTAAAATTTTCGTAGTTCAGTGAATATTTTACTTTTTCACTTATCTCCATTTTTGGTTGCCCAATTTATAAAGCTGTAGAGTATCTTGAAATCATTTATGCCTAAGGGCATTACTACTTAGAATGAAACGGACAGTCCGGAGAACTGATCTGGGTGGCAAAATCTAGATTATGTATGGAGAATGAGGTGTATTAACTTCATAGTAACTTGCTCCAAAGGCCAGATCTCTGGAGTCTGACTGCTTGAAGTGATAAGATTCACTCTTGAAAACGCTTACATGAGTTAGAAGCCTTTCAACACCTTTCTTCATCTATTAATATGAAATGCCATGTGAGGTAGGAATTATTATCAAGAGCAGCAGCATAATTATTCACCAAGAAGTACTCTGATTGCAGGGAAACAGAAGTTTGTAGGCTGGTACTAGGAGCTGTGAAATCAAATGTTTTACAGTTGCTCAGAAAACAACAGAAACCTTCTTAGAGGTGCCCTACAAGCCAAAGATGAAAGAATGCAAGATGGTTTTATCTTTGTTTTAATATAAAGAAGAAAAACAGTGAAAATAAAAACAACCTTTAAAAGATATCAAGGATATAATCTAGCCCCTTATAGCCAAATCTGACATTAGACAACATGTTGACATAAATTTTCTACATAAAGATACATTTATTAGCAAGTAGGTAGTGATACGGGGTATAGTACAGAATAGCTTTTGGAATATAGTTGTTAAATAACTCAGAAGCTAAAAAATCAGGGGGCTTAGGGTACTCCTTCTTCTTCACCATTGTCTTCTTCTTCTGATTCTACTTCTTCTTCTGTCTTCTTTTTCCAGGGCTTCCTTTAAAGAAAAAAAAGAAGTCATGAGTCTTTTTATAGTACAGGAAAAAACATAAGGCTAAACAAGTTGGCCTGTCTAGACGTAACCATGGGGAACACTAAAGCCTTACTTCGCCTTCAGAAAAGGAGGGACAGAGGGTGTGTATGTGTGCAGAATCATAATAGTCACTGTCAGCCAGGAAATGTCAAAAGCAAATTACACATACCAGGAGTCCATCTGGAGAGGACCAGCCATGCAGCCAGTACACTGAGATACATATTAATAGCTCTCCTTAAAGGAAGCTCCTGCTCCCACTGTCTGCACCCCCACTGCCTCTCACAAAATCCTTCTCACCCTCATGCCAACAACTGGGGTCTGGGGTTTCTAGGCTTATACAACAAAGTAGCAGCTGTGCAGCCCCTCCTTTCACCCCAAGAATTGCAGCACAGCATCTGGCTGCAGCAAATGCCAGTGAAGTCAAGGTTTCTGATTGACAGAGAATGCTGGCCCCAGTCTGGAAAGGGCTTCTTCAAACCAACAAACATTAATTTGACAGGAAGAATTTAAGACCCTAACCACTTTTAAAGTTTCATTTTCATAACCCACAGTGAAAAGAAATTCACTTACAGCCATCCTATACAAGCTGTGCAATAAAACCACCCTAAGGGGCAGATGTTTGAAACTTAACTGTGATGTCATCAAGTAGTAAAGCTGACCAAGCTTAAATGTAAGTGTCTTCACAAGATGGTTTTGTAGGCTCCATTTAAGTGACTGTGCATGCCACCAGATCTGAGAGGCATGGCAGTGGTGGAGATGCCTTTGAGAATTTCTCCAGCAATGTTTACAAATCATTGAGTAACTCTAACAAGAAAATCAGTGTGGTTTGGACAAAATCATCTTCAGCGGGTAGCAACCCTCCTGTAATAAGTTTCTTTGGAACCCTTTTCAAAATCGATATTTCCTCTGTTTCAGCACTTTTTGCCCTCCAAACAACAGTCAAAATTGTACTTATTGTCCTAGATGTTTTAGCCAAAATGTCCTCATTTTCACCCAGTGTGTGTCTATATGTACATACATATTAATGATAAAGGTTTGCTGAGAGGATAGTAGTTGTGAAAGTAAATTAAGATATTGAATGGTTGTAGTGGGTCTGGCTGAGCAGGTTTTCCACATAGCAGCCCTCATGGTGCAGTGTTTTGTGCTGGGAGCTAGAAGGGTGTTGATAACACACCCGTGTTGTGACTACTGCTGAGCAGTGCTTGCACAGCACCAAGGCTCTTCCCAACATTCCTCCCCCAGTGGGATGGGTTGGGCAAGATCTTGGGAGGGGACACAACCAGGACAGCTGACCCAAACTGACCAAAGGGATATTCCACACCATATGACATCAGCTCAGCTATAAAGCTAGGGAGAAGGAGGAGGAGGGGGGGGCCATTCCGTGTTCCTCCAGAGCAACCGCTACGTGTCTTGGAGCCCTGCTTCCCAGAGAGTGGCCAAACATCGCCTACTGATGGGAAGTGGAGAACAGCTTTGTTTTCCTTTGCTTCTGCACGCGGATTTGCCTGGGTTTTGCTTCTATTATTATTAAACTGCTTTTTGTTTCTCATCTTATTTTCCTCCCCTTTCTTTTTGCTTTGCTGAGGAGGCAGAGGGGAAAAAAAAGGGGGGTGATAGAGTGGCTTGGTGGGCACCTGGCACTCAGCCAAGGTTAACCCACCACAATGGTGCAAAAGCATTATATAAAGAATTGCATCTTATACAGTAAAGACAGGTGGGCCAGTTTTGTTTGTGAGTTTTCTGAAGTAATTGTGTTTTAATTCATTGCTGCAGCAATGAAGTATGTTGTGCTTACTAAATTACTTCTCTGACACTGTATGCTTAACTATGGGATAATAAAATGAGAAGGATATCACATTAGGTAATACTGAACCATAATATTTAAAGCTAACTATCTGAGGGTGTTTCAGTATAGAGTTACCATTGTGGGAGACACTGAAACTGTCCAAAAACTGACCAAATTTAACTCTTCCTAAAACTATGGGATGTGAGCCATTGCCATGTTGTATACTGCACCAAAGATGGCAAAACCATGTGAGCACTTTGGGAAAAAGTCACGAAAAGGAAAGGGAAGTTATGTGAATTTCATTTTCAGGCAGCCTGTATAGGTTTCGGAAAACTGTAGCCAGGAGCAAATGTGTGTTTTTACTGCTGGTGGTCTTTTTAAATAATGGTTGTCTTTGCTGTTTGGCGATGCTCTGTTGGTTAATGACACTACCAGGCACAATGGTAGAGAATAGAAATATTTCTGGCTTGTTCAAATGAACAGTGGATAATGAACAGCATCTCCAGAAATGATGGCACTGTGCTTGTGTGGTAATAAGTAGCTGAGACCTGAGCAAACAACTAGTGAATAACCTCCACTAGGAACAGAACATTAGAAGCAACATTCACTCCTGTGACCTTTTAATTAGATCTGAAACAGTATCAGAAGTGCAGATGCTACACTTAACAGGGGCTTCTCTAAACTCACTTGCAATTGGGTTCACTGCCTAACTTTTCGAAAGGCAGGCAGTTAATCAAAGACAGACGGTAGTTTATCTAATCACAAAGGTGTCTTATGTGCTATGAGTCATAACTCAGTTGAGTTACATTGCTATTGTACCAGCATCAGTGAGATGAGAATTTGGGTAAAAAATTCTGAGAGCCAGAACTGAAACTTGAAGTGTATCAGTTGCCAAGACGTGTGCAGCCTGGGCTGAAGGCAGCAAAGAATTATATGTCACAGAAAAGCTTTTGACTGCTTATGTCACAGCAGTAGGCAAGGACACTTTTTACAGCAGCAAGATGATAGTAGGAAACTACAGCAGACTGAAGCAAGGTGACGGCTCATGCTGTCACAGCCTATTTTGTAGGCATGTAGTAATTAAGCCGTTGCAGTGGCTAAGGAATACAGAAGATAGATGTCTCTAGGGCTACAGCTCTTAGATCTGTTCTTAGAAATTAAAAAAAGAATTAGCCTGTAATAAGATATCACCCAATGTACTTCACAGACATCAGACACAAGAAGTGAACAAAGCTGATTTTTTTCATGTCTTTCTTGAGGTTCCTAGCTACAGCTAGTTAATGAGCTTGTCTAACACTGCAAATTTGTGTTGTACAATCTATAAAACATTGTTTTTTATTTTAGATGAGAACTGTTCTTCTGTAAAACTCTGTAACAGAAGGAAGAAAGTAGACCCTCCCTTTGATACCCTCCATGTGATCTTTACATTAGCATTTTGTGTACATACCAGGACTAGGTTCAGCAGAACTCTTTCAAGTCCTTTCTTTCTCCCACACACATTCATGCAATAAGATGCTATTGTTTTAATGTAAATTTTCCTTCCTTTAGAAGCGTTTTTTCTGGACGAAGTATATGATTCTCACCATGTTCACATTGTCAGACAAGCACTTGGAAAGCTGTAAGATGCTGCCTGTGCGTAGAGCTATATATACCAGTGTATCTTCTTCATATAACTATCTCTTCAAGCTTGAGTTGTGAGAAACTTGTCTTTTTATGGCACAGCCCGGCCATAGGGACACCTTTCCATGGAGCTGATACTTCAGATAAGAGGATCTCTTCCAGGTAGCACATTAAAGCTGTAATTCTTGCTGTGGGAATTAGATTTTTCCTACTACATAATTTAAATTTACTTTGTCATATAGAGAGTACAACAGTTTCTCATAAGCGTTCTTCTTATATCTTCCCAAATGTATCGAACCTTTGTTAGAGGGGACAAGGAGTTAACTTCAGGCCATGTGGAGCCCACTCAGTAAGAACAGCTGGGCTGACTTGCTTCATAACTTGTTTTAGATCCTACATGTGAGGCAGTCTGAAATACTAATCCACACGCACAGCTTCAGCTTCCTTACTTCCCTTTTGGCATGGCTTTGTTTTAAGTACACAGTAAAAAAATGCTTCAGATGTGACTGTATAAATTGTTGGCAAATCAAGTGGTAAGGTTATTACCAAGTGGCTGGCTGTGTTACCCTCATGCAATGTCCATTGAATGTTATGCTGAGAAAGCAGGCTTTAAAAGTTGGGGAAAAAATAACGGTGCTCATCACACTTGTAGTGTGGAACTCTATCTTGGAATTACAGACTCCTGTCTCTCTGTCTTGGAGTCACAGACAGTTGAGATATTTTACTGCATTTGAAGGATAACATATTTTTGACAAAATTTACAATTTTCACAAAACAATATGCACTACATATAAAATCTATGCGTTTCATTTTCAAAATTTTCAAGATAATCAACAGGAAAAATATCACCTCTCAAACATAACTTACTAATGGTTAAAATGGATAGTCTATCTGTGTATTTGATGAAAAAATTTCACTCTAGAATGTTCTCCTTCCATTCTCCCTTTCCTTCCCTCTCACTAGTACCACCACCATCACCACAACCACCACCTTTTTCCATCCAAAGAAAAGGAGACTGCTGGGAATAAAATGCCTAAGGTGTTTCCATTATCTGTTCTTTATACATTTCTTATACTTCACATAAACCTTTTAATTCTAGATTTTTTTGTATTTATCACCTTTTTGTCCTGTTTCAGTGCCTTCCGCAGTAGCTTCTGTGTAAGAATTAGAACATGTGATCTGTTTTTCTTTCTATCACAATTTCTTCTGATTAGAAAATGGGATCAGGCAATATAATAGGATCGCTACTCTGTCATCAGTGATTAATTATGGTGTTTCTCTTAATATCTCAGTGTCTGTGCAGGCTCCTTACTCCTGAAGAGGTCAGACTGTCATGAGAGAGATTGTTTTACCACTCTTTAAAATTTAACCTGTAGTTAATAAAGTACTCCTATGAGAGACCATGAAATTTAGTCTCTGTGGTGGGATAAAACTGAAACCAGTTTTGAGTTTCAAAGTTACCAATGAATCAAGAACAGTGAGAAAATACATTTGAGGAACCATTTTCTTCAAGCCTTATTCTTGCACAGAAACTAGGTTTCCTATGATATATCTGCAAACTTTACTCCCTTGATAAAATTAAACAAAGCTTTTCACAAAAGTCTTTTTCATACATTTATAGGTTTGGGGTTTTTTTGACTGCAGCTTTCTGTGGGAAGAAAAAAGGGGAGAATAAATTTTTCCTCAAAACTTTTCACAGAAGTTTTATTAATATCATAATGTTTATTAATTTTTTTGTCTACAATTTAAACTGAAATTTAAAAATATTATGTAGAAACATCTGCAGTAATGGATTCAGTTCAAAACTAACAGAGGGGAAAGTGTTTTAACATATTTTGTTAGCATCTCTACTTTTGTGCATACTTCAAAAACTTGCATTGGCTCAAATTAAGCACTGGTATGTTATCTGAGCCTTATATAATACATGTGTTTCTTTTCCAAAGGGGTTTTGAGTTGATCTTATGGTTTGGGATTATTGATAAAGGAATAGTACTTATTTTGGGCAACAGCTGGTGCTGGGCTGTGTTGATAAGAAGTCTTTGTATAAGGGCAATGTATGATGAGGTTGGGTGGGTTTTTTTCTTTTCATTTTTAACTGCTTCTTATCCAACTTCTTTAATGACAAAACTTTGTCCTTGTGAATCCCAGAGAAGCATATTTTTATCCAGGATTCTTTTCTCTATTGAGCAGCATGGAACAGCTGCTGGGGAATTCTAGCCCAGAATAAAAGTGGCTTGCACTCCCTCACTCTTCTTTATTCCTCCCGAGAAGAATTACTTTGCTTTGAAAGCACACTAATTATTCTGGAATAAAGTAATAAATAAAGTAATATAAATTCTATGATATAGTGTTCCCATGGGGTGGGGATATGCTGAGGTTGTTACTGAAGAACACCACTACAGTTACTCCAGTTAGTTTTCCTATTCTACTCTACTTGCTTTGGAAAAAAATCCTTTCCCACTTCCTTTTAGAGAAGAAAATAATTATGAGCAGGTGAAGAGAGGGAAAATGGAGGTCCTCCATTAACAAGAAGTTCAGCACTTTCATGAGTTACATCTCATAAAAGTGGGAGTTATGAGTTTGCCTCAATCATCAACTTGAAGAGTATTTTTCTTTTCTCAGGAATTATTAGCTCCTTATGATAGAGTAAAACAAGTGCAAGACTGAGGATATTAACTGACCCAGTGAACTGTTGATTCAGAGAGCAAGATGAAAGATTTTGCTTCTTTGCAAATGGCTCTAGAGAAATGCTCTGTAAAATCTTGACACCTTCTCAACTGATAAGAATAGTCACTGAAGAAATGAAGATGAGTCATGCAAAGCTGCCATATGGCATACTGAGTAGTTTAAGGAAAAGGATTCCCATTACCTTATGAAAAAGTATATTTCGTTTGGCCATGGTATCTTAAGGTCTCCTGAGCTGAATCACGCTGATCTGTGCTCCCTGCAAAAAAAATCTGGAGTTTTGTGAGACATTGTGTTTCAGATTAAATCAGCAGATGTGTTACACGGTTTTTACTGATTCAGTGTTCAACTCCAAGTTGTTGGGATCCTGGAAGTACCCTAATTGTGGTTTTGGGGGAAAAAAAGAAATAATTATATGTAGATGGCACACATCATCTTGCTGGTATATCAGAGGAGACAGGTTTCCTGGTTAGCACTTGCAAAACGTGGGTGAAAAGTACATTTTACTGGATCACATTTTGCAGGAATAGCTGTCCTAGAAGATTTCTCACATCACTTTTATTCTTTTTCTTCTTTCTGCACAAAGTTTGACTTTGGACTGCTATGTACAAGCTTATAGTGTAAGTTGATAGGGATTTTGACACTGTTTGTGTTAAATCCCACTCCTGAAACTGCTGTCTGATTCCAGTGGCATGCTGGTATGTGTTTTCCACTGACTAAAAAGAGCTACCAGTATGAAATTGTGAAAGGGGTATCCCACAGCCTCTTATGAGCATGGGTGCAAATTATTTCTCTTTGCTACTTTGTTTTCACCATTCTGTGCCCTGAGGCTGATCTGAAGATTGGCATAAACCTCATAAATGGCATACTATTTTTTTCAGACAAAACTGTTAAACTTAGAGGACACATATCCTGCAGAACACTTGATCCCATGGAAGACTTCAAAAATCCCATGCTTAGGCTGACATGAGGCCAATGCTTTTGACTTCTAAATGCCAAACAATGGCAGGTAGCAAACATGTCCTCTGAGCTGCATAGCAGAATTATGCAAAAATAAAAGATGAATGTGTGATAACAGAAATAAATGGAATGAGGGCTCCAATTACTATGAGGGGAAAATGCCAAATGTGCTTCTTTATTAGTATAATTAGCCTTTTATTATTTTGAAATATATCAGAGTTTTTATGTAAAGAAACCATGGGACATAGCATTAATAGGGCTGTTGGTCAAAGTCAGTTTCAAATTCAGAGTGTGATTTTTATGTGTAACCTGTTTGATTTTTCAAGGACTCATCTTCCATCACTTGTGCCATGACAGCACTAAAAGGTTTGGTAATGCTAGTGCCACAAGATGGTACTAGTGGCTGGCTGGCAGGACAAGTTATTTGGCTATAACAGAGATCAGACACGAGGACTTCTTATGCAGTCAAGCATGCAAACTAAGCACACTCAAGAAGAGATCAGCCAGAGGCCTTTAATACTTATGAGACCTTAACTGTACGAGCAGTGAGGAGAAATTGCCAGGCAGACTTTGGAAGCAGAAGTATAACCCATAATTTGATGAGTCTAGAAGATCCTGATCATTGGCTCCAACAAAGGTAAGCAGCAGTAAGATATCAAAAAACCTTTCGGTTGCCAGAGTCAGAAGACTGTTTAATTACTCCCATTTGGGGTTGGGGTTTTGACCACAGTGCTGTGGTTCTACTGATCTCCATACATTTGTTTCTTTCTATTCTCCCCATCCTTCCATAAACTGGATTAAAGGCTAGTATGATTGATACATGTAAAAGGTTGAATACATCAAGCACCAGATTTGGGTCAGAAGGAATTTCCATTAAAAGCAAACTGGAAATAACCTGAGGAATCCTAGAGGAGGAGCTGAGGGGGAAGGAAGAGGGGACTGAACAACAAAATATTTCTCCGGAGCATTTGGAATGGATCATTCTCATATTCCAACTATAAGCAAACCACTCTGACTTTGCAATTTGGACAACTTTATCCCAATACAGTTTCTAAGGTACTCCAGTGTTCTTTCCTAAGATATGTAAAGAAGCATGAAGAGGCCGTAATTTCAGGTCTTAGTTTGCTGTGGGAAAGAAAATGTCAGGACCCAGAAACGTGCATGGGAAATTAAGACAGAAGGCATCTATGTTTTATTCATTTCCACAGGAAGTAAAAATATCCAACCACTCCTTTTATTGGAGGATGAAGCAAGGAAGGATTTTTTTTCTTTATTTTCAGATAATTGCTTTCATGGGTTTGTTTTTAATGGTTTTCTGTGATGTTTCACAGCGAAGTAATTTACAAATACCCCTCTAGCCAGATAAGTCTTAAATAAAGATACAGCCTTTAATTGCAATATTATTGTATGGCACATTCGAGAGAGCAACTAACAATCCCTTCAAAGCTCACTCACTGCTTTAATATCCTTCATAGAAATGGTGCCTTGGACAGGAGACATATGTGGAGTAAGATACTGGACCATATTCGGAGCTGACCTAAGCTAACATAACTACATTTACTAATGATGCTTATTTTGTTTGCACTAGATAGAAACTAGCCATTGAAAATGACTAAAACCTTGTCAGCACTCTTTTTAATTCTCCACAGTTATCCTTACAAAAGTTTAATGGCAAACTCTAGCAAATCAGCCAAGGGAGTATTTCCCAGGATCATGACCTAATGTGGTCATTGTGCCTTAGTATCTGGAAATGCAGGAGAACACAGCTGAGCTATATAGCCTACCTGAGAACAAAGAGGCTCTGTTAAGGCTACTGAATGAAAGTAAACTGTGAAGTTCTTAACATGGTTCACTTTAAATCATAACCACAAAACAATAATGGATTTTTTTCCATTGCCTTTTCTATTATCATTGGGGAATTTCAACCAGGGTGCTTCGTGGGTACTCCAGGGACCAGTTTTTGCTGGAATGTCTAGTCTATACTGCACAATACATGGCAAGCACTTTGCATGAATAGCCTTTGGCATCTATAGCATGTCGAAGCAGGGGTTAGAGACAAGTTAATACTTGTTTGATATTATCATTTGTGTTATCACCACCTGGTGTACAGTTAAGAAAGTACCTAAAATTATTCTCTGTTACCACCTGGCATTTTCTGGCAGAGTAAAATGTTGAATTTGACCAATGCAGGAACCATACAGAGAGAGTTTAAACATATTCTGAGATTCAACTAATGCTGCACAATGTATCCCAAGTGGCAAACTTGGCAGAGGAAATTTTGAAGAAATAGACTTGAAACTTCAGAGATGATCATTACTGTCTTTAATTTGTCAGTAGAAGGAATTTAAGTAAACAGAAACATAGTAAAATTAAGAATTGAAAAAGATGCAATGCATTAAAACCAAGCAGTATTGAACATTGGCTGTTTTCTCTCAAAAATTCAATAAATCAGTGACTGATGAAACTAAAAAGTTCAGTTTACAGATCAGATTAAACAGTCAGTACAGATTTATTGCTTTTGGATTAAAAGTAATCACGCAACATTTGTAATCAACAGAAGAAAATGTGATGCTTGTAACCAGGAAGGAGCCGAACTAATTGCTACATATGTTTATGCACCCTCAGTAACACTAATCATTCCTGACTCACAGGTAGCAGGTCACAGATAGTTTGTCTTTTTTTTCTAGTATTTCTACCCGTACACACACATTTGTTTTTAAAATGATAAACTCCTTTCTGGCAAAGTTCATATTGAAGACAAAAGCATAATGTTTCATTTTAAAGTCTGATAGGAAGCCAGTTTAGGGACATGACTGCAGCACATTATGCAGTGAACTTGGAGACCTCAGTTGTGGAATGAATGGATCTGCATTCCTCAGCCCCCTACTCAGCACAGGGAAAGGGTGGAACTCCATTGCTTCATTTTCAGCATCCCTGGCAAAGATCTCTTGGAGCAGCCTTCCTTTTGGCTCTGAGGAAAAGGCCCTAGGACTGTCAGCCTTCGGAGAAGAGGAGCAGTGCTCATCAAAATGCATGAGTTAAATAATCAAGTGAATGAGAAGAGGGGCTAATACAAAATGCAGAGATGATCACTGCCATGAACAAGTGGTCATGCTATGCATCATACATACAAGGTGACACTGTGTCTCTTGATAGAAAGTTTTCAAGATTTACAGTCCTATACTTTGCTTTCATAAATCAATAGGTGTGGTACTTTTTATGGTCCTTGTTTGACCACTGTTAATAGGGAGATATGCTGTGTAATAAATAGAGACCAGTGTTAAATTTAGAGGAGGAAAAGTAATATTTTGTCTGTTTATTTAGCTCAAAACAAAGGGGGGTGAATGCGAGACTAAGATTATGTTAATACTGTATTAAGTTTAACTTTTTTTCCACTGAGATGCTAGCAGACATAAACAAATGAGTTCTGCCTGAAATGAAATTCAGCAGGTGACTACTAGAGTTCAGATTTTCCTATTGGGTTGCAACTTCTGTTATGGAAATTGAGAACATAAACGCATGATTACTCTGGAATTCATGAATCTAATTTAACTCTATGTGATTTGTAAAGAGCTGGAAATTAAAACAACTCTGCTGACTGCCTTATTTTGATTGGTGGTGTGAAATTCCTTCCCCAGGTTTAAAAAGTATTTGAAAAATGTAAGGTAGAGAAGGAAAAGCTCAGTTTTAACAAGAAGAAGCCCATTTGGCTGTGATTCTGCACCCATAAAATTAGGATACACATCAAAAGCTCCAGGTTAATTAACTTTTAAAATCAGTTTAATATATGAGAGAACGTCATGTCACTGTCCAGAACTATGTGACCAGACCACTAAGGTAAACTATAGCTACGTTGGAAAACACTGATTTTTTTTGTTCCTCTTATTTTTTCTTGTTCTGTTTCAATTGAAATCTCTGGCTTCCTCCACAAGGAATAGCTCACTGGACTTCTAATTTGAAGGGAGAGGGATTAATAGAGAGCATCTGTAATTTGTCTTGTGGCTAGACCAGCCCTAACCCTTGACATCCAGAAAAAATCTGATGTGGAATACAGGGCAACTTTTTAGTTTGACCTGGTTAATAAGCTATGTAAAAAAAATACTACTAGGAAGGAATTATGACCACTGTATAGTAGCATGAAGGAAGATTAGAAGAAAAATTGAACCCTGATACTTGGGTATGAACCAGATCCTGTATCCCAAGTTACAGGATTTGCTTATGGACTGAAGGTTAGCTTGATAATGCAGCAGGTTCCTGGGAACCACCCTCTAAAAAAACAAGCGAGTTCTCTCTGTATTCCAGGAGCTCAGCAGGCACTTGCAAAATACCAGAAACAGGAATTATCCTGACACTGTGAAAGTAGAAAAGCTACTAAAAAGACTTTAAGATGAACAGCAAAGTGATAGGCATGTTTTATTTTTTCCTTTTATCAGAAACTATCTCAGAAATTATTTTTAACTGATTTATGGGAGTTCACTGACGCAGAACAGTTAAGATAAATACGAACTTGAGGAGTATTATTCTTCATTCCTTACTTGGCCTCAAGTATTCTGCCTGTTCTCCACATGGAGGTGGACAGTCCTTGGGTCTTGAAACTCTCAAACTGTGGAGCTGGATTCTGCTACAGAAGTAGCAGGGAATGCAGCATTTATATATATATGTAATATTACATAAAATAATCCAGATAAAACAGACGTAAGAAAATCATCATGTACATGCCAATTGTTACAGTAGGTCTGTGAGCTTGGAAGTAAAATGAAATAACTGGCTTTTTCCTTTTGCATTTACATTGGTGCCAATGTATTTGTATCAGCAGACATAAACAAGAAAAAGGGAAACCTTTTAAATAATATACTGCTTACAGCAAAAACCAGCAACAATTTGTGTTAGTGCATAGAGACCCATGCTGACAGCGCATGTTCTGCTGTGCTAGTAACTGCACAAACACTTATTGAAAGTCCCTGAAAGGTCCATTAGGAAACGTATGTTTGGGATTATGTGGCCTTTCACCCCAGTTTATTTCAGAGCATGGATAGAAGGCTGGAGCCTGCTTCATTTTTATGTGCTGTAACACCCAAACACACTTCGGAAGATGTGCTGCTTCAAGTGCATCGGTAAGGTTAAGGCAGATTAATTTGTTCATATAGAGAAGCCCAAGCCCAGTCCTGTATCCACAGACTTAGCAAGCTAAGGAGGCAGGATGGAAATGGGTGGGACAAAGTCAACCACTAGTACCCACAGTTAACAGAGGAGACCTGAAGAGACTTGACCTCGGTTTTTAACATCTAACTAGGGTACAGTCTGACCTCTTGGAATCCCAGGACTGCTCACAACAGTGAAGTTAAAGATGTGCATGAGTGATTTCAGGAATGGGGCCTGAGCTATCTACCCAGCATCACAGAGGAAATCAGTAGCAGGGTTGTGAATTAAACCTATATTTCCTGAACTTCCACTCAGCCCCTCAACTAGATGACTGGGTAACCTCCTCAGAGAGAAAATGGTACTTTAAGTTAAATCCAGAATTGATGTCATTTAGTATTATATCAAGAATATTTTGTGTATTTATAGAATCACAATTTTTTTTCTTATGGACACTTTTACACTATTTTCTACCAACGGAACACTTCTTTAACCCTACAGTTGCATATTTTCTGACCTAATATAACAAAGGGCAACATTGCTTAAAACTCTTTCATTGGCAGCTAGAGAGCAATGGCTTGCAACTCTCAATTTTCTTGAAGAACTACATTCAAACAACCTAAAAAATATGCTGAGCAAACAAGGGAAACATTTTGAAAGAGAAAATATTTCATACACTATCAGATAAAACACATGTGGAAAAAGAAAAAGCCTTAGGAATTTAAAAAAAAATCCAGTTTGTTATATCATAATTATATTATTGCCTCAGAACAATCTATCTATTTTCTTTCTGAGAATATTTTCAAGCAGTTGTTTTTGAGCAATTTTTCTCATACGAATAATCAGTCTTTTGAAGCATGACTCCAGTGTGAGGTCAAAGTTGTTTTTTATATTCTCCAAGCAGCTGAATTGCTCTCTGCTTATGTAATACAGATGTCAAGCTGCTTGAAATACTTGTGCACTTTTGTGACTGCTAAGAAAAAGAAACAAGTACTGTCTGCAATATTTGATTTAGTCAATTTGAAATTTTGCTTCTCATTTAAAATGAATTTTTAAGTCTCACCAAGCTCATGCTTGTGCAAAAACTGCTTTCCTTACAAATAAAATGCAGTAATTGCTAAGCTTTTTTAACAATCACTTTTGATCAGGATTTAACTGTGCTTAGAGTGGGGTAACGACACTTCTCAATTTTTAGTGAACAGATTTCAGGAAGTTTGGAGTCTTACCTGAAATACCTTTGATTCTGAAGGTTCAGGTTCTATCTTGTGAAACACATACAGGTAATTCTGATGTGAGAGAAGACCTTTTAGTCCCAGTGAGCCTGTGTAGGTTCTGTACCATTGAGGTTATGTAAATTTTGTCTTTTAAAAGACATCACACTTATGACAAGGTTAGGACTAACTGGGATAGAGTATAGCATGTTTCAGCTTGAGCAGGTGGGAGATGAGTGTCAGAAGTATAGGTTACCAGTGATTTGCATAAGCTTTGGAGCTTGCCTGTAATAGACCAAGACCAAAGTTACAGCACAGCTTCAGAGGTGGGCTTGTACAGCCCATGTGTGCTGGAACAATGCAATGTCTACATGACCAAAAGGCTTAATCTAAAATAATCATTAAGAGTCCAGACCTAGCCTCTGGCAAACTGCCATTTAATAGTCATTAGACTACTCCCAGTCACACAGGGCTATTCAGCATATCACATGGAATTACTGGTTCAGATTTCCACTAGCTCAATGATCATTACACAGTTTTGTGGTGTTCTGTGTAGATAACCCTAAATTTTGCAATAAGACAGTACAGATTTTCTCCCCTCTTCCCAAGTAATGAAATTCTAGAAAAACAGAACTATGAAGTTTTCCAGAATCCCATAGGTATCACTGGCCAGAGCTGGGAATAGAAGAACAGTTTGCTAGTAGAGCCACAGAGGTTTCAGCTATAAAAAAAACAAGTTCCCTATTTTTCCTGACTAGAATCCATAGTGTGCTGTGTGACCTTTACATCCACATTAAGAGCACCTTCACCTGTTTCAATGGTAAAAATTTCATCTAAACAATGCAATTGTAAATTACACCTTCGCAAGAGGACCTAAGCGATACCTTTTGTGAGAGATCTGTACATTTAATCTCATCAACAATCATATAAAATGGACATGTTTTGATAATCTGATTTATTAATCTTTGCCTCATCTTCCTCTTACCACAAGTTTGACTTTGACAAGAAACTAAGTTATTTAAATTGGAAACTGCTGCTGCCAAATTTCTCAGTGTTGTAATGTGGGTGTTTACTGTCCTCTTCCTAGTCAATATTCTGCTCAAAATGCATCTGCAATGGTACACAAAATCTCTCTTTCAATTTGGGAAGCAATGCATTAGAAGAGTTTAATTTCATCACAAAGAATCATATTTAGCAAGGTTTATACTCACAAAAATGTCTACATTTGGTATTTGAATTGGAATGAAATCAGGATATCTGAACCATCTATCTTTACTTTTGACAAATGATAATATTTTTCATTTTCTTTGAAGAATATTTATTTGGAAAGCAGATTTCTTCATAAACTGAGCTTTCCCATCCAAAGGTTGCAGCTCTAACAGGAAAGCTGCACTTGTGTAACAGTCTAAAATATGGCTCATTTCTTAGCAGATGATGTACAGAAGGCAGTATCTGTCCACCCAGGGAAGTTCAAAGAAATAGTATCTGCCATAGCTTAAAGTAGCTTTCAGGCTGTAGAAGGAAACTTCTACAAGTTTGTTGTGAAAATCTCACCTCTGTACCTGGCAAGATCATGGAGCAGATCCTCCTGAAGGCTCTGCTAAGACACATGGAAAATGAGGAGGTGATCGGTGGCAACCAACATGGCTTCACCAAGGGTAAATTGTGCCTGACAAATTTGGCGGTCTTTTACAATGGAGTTACAGCATTGGTGGATAAGGGAAGAGCAAATGGCATCATCTACCTGGACTTGTGCAAAGTGTTCAGCACTGTCCTGCATGACATCCTGGTCTCTAAATTGGAAAGACATGGATTTGATGGATGAACCACTTGGTGGATAACAATTTGGCTGGATGGTTGCACAGAAAAAGTTGCAGTCAATAGCCTGATGTCCAAGTGGAGATCAGTGATGAGTGGTGTTCCCTAGAGATCGGTACTGGCACCAGTGCTGTTTAATATCTTTGTTGGTGACATGGATAGTGGGATTGATTGCACACTCAGCAAGTTTGCAGACGACACCAACCTGTGTGGTGTAGTTGACATGCTGAAGGAAAGGGATGCCATCCAGAGAGACCTTGACAGATTTGAGAGGTGGGCCCATAACAACGTCATGAAGCTCAACAAGGCCAGGTGCAATCCCAGTTTGAGGCAATCCCAAGCACAAATGTAGGCTGGATGGAGTACGAATTGAGAGCAGTCCTGAGGAGAAAGACTTGGAGGTGCTAGTTGGTGAAAAACTCAACATGAGCCAACAATGTGTAAGTGTAGCCCAGAAGGTCAACCATATCCTGGGCTGCATCAAAAGAAGTGTAGCCAGATGGTCGAGGGAAATGAGTACTGCATTCAGCTCTGGAGCCCCCAACACAAGAAGGACATGGACCTGTTGGAGTGGGTCCAGAAGAGGGCCATGAAGATGATAAGAGGGCTGTAACACCTCTCCTGTGAGGACAGGCTGAGACAACTGGGGTTGCTCAGCCTGGAGAAGAGAAGGCTCTGAGGAGACTTACTGAGGCCTTCCAGTATCTGGAGCGGGCCTACAAGAAGGCTTGGAAGAGACTTGTTATGAGGGCTTGTAGTGATAGGATGAGGGATAATGGATTCAAACTGGAAGAGGGTAGATTTAGATTAGATGTAAGGAAGAAGTTCTTCACAATGGAGGTGGTGAGACCAGAATAGGTTGCCCAGGGAACTTGTGGATGCTCCATCACTGGATATGTTCAAGGCCAGGTTGGATGGAGGCCTGCACAACCTGGTCTAGTGGGAAGTGTCCCTGCCAATGGCCAGGGGGTTGGAACTAAATGATCTTCAATGTCCCTTCCAACCCAAACCATTCTATGATTCTGTGATTCTATGAAACTAACCAGGAATAGAAAATTGACCCAGCAGGGACAATGACAGAATTACTGAAGAAACAAACTCACAACTTGAGAAAACAGCATTGTTCCCAAAAATAAATTAGAAAAATCAGTTGGAGTTGGAAGATAGAGACATATATGTGGATATTCTGCAGGAATATCTAGAGAGAGAGGGAGAAAATCAAATTGGAAATATAAAAAGAAGATATGATTGTAACACTGCCTTCATTTAGATATTGAAAAGAGATGTGCTAACATTTAAGAGCCTGAATCCTGTATATGCCCAATACATGGAACATTGAAATTGGCTGCCTAGTTAGTTGCCTAAAATAAGACTAAACATAGCCTGAAGTATCTCTGAAAAAGGATCTTTTGGAGAGACTGGCTGTGAGAAAGAACCATATTTATTCTGTCAGCACTAATAGACTAATGACATAAACTGCTTAATGGTATTTATTTACTATAATCTTGGCATCTATGGAGTAAAACATCAGAATAGACTAATTAATTTGGACAATCAGGAAAGAATTGATGAAAACTAAGGTGATAGAAATGAAAAAGCATATATGCTCAAGAGATTTAAAGGTAACAGAAATGACAGTTTAGGGGGTGATTTTAGAGTTGCTGTTTGGCTATATGAAGTGAGAAAGCAGACTCTGATGTTGCCAGAAACAAGAACAGAGAGAATGCAGAAAACTTTAGGAAGGTAAAACAGAGGATGCTATTTGAGTCAAACATCTCATTAAAAGAAGAGAATAGGAAGAGGAATGGAAACACAGTGAGGAGCATGTTTTTGTCTTCAAAGCAAATAAAAATTTAATACAATATAAAGGAATAAAAAAAATATGCTGAAGAAAGGCCAAAATTTTAAAGGGAACTTATGTTCCCATATTTATGAGATTGTATCATGAATACAATTTGAGTAGGGATATTTCCCACTAAAACCAAAACTTTAAATGATAGTTCTTCAAAATGTTTTCAAATGCTTTACGTTTCCCGTAATGGAAAACATTTTCCTTCAGTAAAGGCCAGCTAGACTGTCAGTATTTTCCAGCATCCTCTATTTTCTACTAGGTCTATATTATAATTTAACAACATTCTTTGATCTTCATTTTCCCATCAGTCCTGAAGAACTATATCAATTTTCCCTTCTATGTTTTCATCAGTATAGAAAAGACTCCTTTCTTCTGTGCGGAGTCCAAACCCAGAATACTTGCCAAAAACTCAAAGAAGTATAAAAAGGAGACGTAAGGAATAGACAGGACTCTTCTGTGCTCTCCCCTTCTCTCGAGTCAGACTGACAATAGAACCATATGTCTTTCTGAAGTCTTTCCCTAAATATCTCTAGTGGTGACTATCATGTATTCTGTTACTGCGTACTAATCCTATTAAAGTATCATCTCATAAGCCCTAGTTCATACCAATTGTCCATTGACTTATGTGCAAAGAGGGACTTGCTTTGAGAAAGTCCCTTCTCCAGACACTTTTAAGGAAACCAGAGACAGAATGAGAGATTAAATTTAACAGTGACTTAGACTCCCAGGAATTACAGTATGTGTGCTGCCTCACAAAACCAGTCATGATGCTTCAACTACATTAATTCTGGATTTCCTTGGGCACAATACATTGCATGCTGCATACATGTTCTTCAGTAAACTGCCACTCTTCATCGTACCTCAGCTACTTATCCACTGCACAGGCATTTATTCTTCCTTTGTCACACGCAGAAAACGTGTAGCACATGAGCACCACTCTCTTAGCCCCACTAGGGTCCAGAATATTACAGTAAATTATTCTGGCTGTTATGCAGGCTCCCTGACACAAGCATCTAGCTTGTATCTCAGTTTTGGGCATGAAGCAAAGCATCAGTTTTCAATTAAGTTTATTAAATCATCAACGGTGTTGCCTTTTGAGGGCATTCAATGGAAAATTTCTTAAGTTTAGGTACCTGTTGTAGGAGTACTGACCTAAATCAACAGGTAGCAGATTCAAATACAAACAAATTATAGCAAACCAAAAAAAATATATTCTATTTCTTCATATATTAACTAGTGGAACTGCGGAATTCTTTGTGGCTCCTAAGAGTTCAAAAAGCAACTAAGTCCTGGAATAAAAAACCTACTGATGGTCATTAAGCATAAGAAACTTAGTGAAATCAAACAAGCTCTCCAAACTGAAAAATGTCAAAAGCTGAAAGAGAGTCCTGGAGGAAAGTATCCCTACACACCCATTCTTATATTCTTTCCTGCAGAGTGGTCAGAATCAAAGAAAGAATTTTGGACAAAGATTTGCTGTCGTCTGTGAAGACAATTGTTATGTAAGATAATTTATCATAATGATGAAAATTTGCATGAGGGGAAAATGTTTAAATCAAGTAAATTGACCCCCTTCCCATTCTTTACTATATTTTATAGTTGGCTGATGTCACAATGTTCAATTTTCTAGTGCAGTTCTTTTAAAATAATAACCAACTTTTTTGGTAACACTTAGGAACAATGAACTGAAAATCACATGGGATTAATTGTTTCTAGGTTGGTAATGAAATGAGCCTTTTAGGGATACCAGCATCAAGCAGAACTGTGCTATCTGCCTCTCTCTGATTAGCTTTCCTTTTCACTGTCTCATCTGCTTACTTGTTCTTATTGCCACCAAATGGCCATAAGCAAGCTGTATAAGTGGGTGCAAGTGAGCACAATAAGGTATAAAACCATAAGTGACATAATCAGAGAGAAATGTAAAATCAACTCAGAAGAGAAGATGCTGGTAAAAAAAAAGATTCTCACACTCCAATGTTCTTTTGTCTCTTCCATTCATAGCATCCATAGCCAAATCTTGAGACCAAATCTAGAGTTTACCTCTGTTGGATATCCCCTTCACTTCATTCCTAAATTAGCTCTATTGTTTTATACATTATTCACACAGTTAATTGCAGGCATTTCCAAGACTGCGCTAGATTAGTCACCTGTGTTTCTGTGTCTGATTCATTGTCTTTCTGACAGCTTTCACTTAGATTTTACACAGCAAGATGAAAAACAAAAAAAAATAGTATTAGCAAGCATATTCCAGGAACTAAAAATAGGCTAAAGAATGTATTAAGTTACAAGAACACTTCTATGGAGTTATAGGGTTTCTATAAATTGACATACAAAAACTATGTTTGTCCTTTTGTCTTCTAGAGCATTAACATGATTAAGCTTTCTATCTGGCATGCTTTTTCACTATTGAATCTGCATGAAACCTCCCAGAATTTTCTTTATGTCTTTCCAAAATATAATACGAGCTTTTCTAACACAGTCTTTTTTATTGTCTGGAATGTGTTTTCATTTTCTAAGTGCTTTTCAAGGTTGCAATTAATTAACTAAAAAAGTTTTGGTTACAAATACCGATCTCAAGAAATGAACCCAAGTGAGTAAAGATCCACGTATGGCATGTCCTTTTGAGATCCGAGATCTTTCTAACCAATTTCATTCTAGATACTGGTTTTGAATCCTATAATGTGAACCTCTTCCCTTTGGCAAAGTCAAACCGATAAATGATGTCACTGAAATGAAACTCCAGCATGTGTAAGTATGGAATTTCTATTACTGCCTCCTTTAGCAGAGCCAGGAATGGACACACACAGAGTACATGGAAAGCTGAAGCCATATGTTCTAAATTTTCTCCCGTGAGCAGTTCTGCGCATGAAATTTTGTGATTAAAGGCCAAATGAAGAATCTAGGTAAAAACTGGATAAACTGGCCTTTAGCACATGTAATTCTCTCCTTGCTTGAAGTATTGCCTGTGAGACCTGACAGGGTGGGAAACATCTAGAAAGAAACTGAGACTCCTCACTGCAAGACTGTGCCACACCTTCCCTCTCTGCTGTTAGGCACAGGCACTCTAATCTCAGCTGTCCATGGCCTCCTCCCAAGGATCCTTCACTGTTGCAGAGTCAACAGAGAAGAAATGTGTGACTGTACTCCTACCTGCACATATCTAAGCATGCCTAGTTCACAGTCTAGAATATTCATTTTTGGCAGTGGTAAAGACGGGTTTTCATACACAGGTGATGGGAAGATATCTGGGAAGCAGAAGGCCTTAACCTCCTACAGCTCTTTGAATTGCTGAATTCAGGCTGGAGGCTTGAGCTTTTTTCTTCCTTCTCCAGAAGTACCCATCCAGCCTACTAAGGCAGTAACTGGAGCAGCATTTTGAAGTGTTAGGACAGCAAACTACCACTTCCTTGTGGTACTCGGAAACCTTGTTATCAAGGACCGAACTCAAATTCAAAAATCTGTTAGAGGAAGAAGGAAAGTCCCAGCTTGCTAGTAAATATGTTTGCACTGAAGCAAAGTTGAGCTCCATAGCCACTGGGGGAAGAGGAAAGCTTAAAAGGAGGACAGTGCCTTGAGGTCAAACTGAAGAGAACATTTAGCCACTCTCCTAGTACAGTGTTGTCTGAAGTCATGAACATGTCCAGTGCTTTATAATACTGAACATACTATATATTCTAAAAGAATACTCTAAAGCTTAATTCTGTGTATTGAAATGTTTGCTGCACTTTTTCTCTTTGCTTAGTTTTGAAGAACAGCATTAATTGTATTTCAGTAATGAGTTTAGATGTAGCTAATCAGTCCATTATGCAGTAAGCTTGGCGTTTAAAATCCTGAAGTATGCCAGTCTAATTTTGGCAGTTAATTTTCCTCCTTAGTGCATTTTTACGATTTTTTTTCAAACAAGCTCTCCAGATATACAAGCTCCCCAAATGTTAGTTCCAGTGTAAATTATCAGCCTTTCCACATTTAGGCACAGGAGATCAAGCTTTGCAAAACTGCCCTACATAAAAGAAGGAGAAATAAAACTCTGAGAGCTGTAGAAAAGAAGTGTTTAAATTTTGTGTCTTAGCAGCATATTGGAGTTAAGCAGGAAAATATTTTTGGAAACTTTCTTTAGTTGGAAAGAGAAAGAAATTGTAATTTCAGTAATACCTCAGGGAGGAAAGACGAAAGTTTCTTTGAAATAATCCTTTGGAAATTAGAAAATGCTATTTTCAACCTGTTCCTTACCATTCTCTAATGTCCATTGGAGACAACTTTGTGCTGTACTCTAAAACTGTTTTCCCTTTTTTAGTGACTAGAAATAAGTCCTGTAGTATAAAGATGATAGAGTTCTCTATGAATGCATCTTGGTAGGGATGGCCATCTTACAGGCATAGGTGGCATGGTCCATATAAGATAGAGATGGTTGTAAAAGTATGTCAAATTGGCCATGGAGATCCTTTTTTACCCAAAAGTGTGTTTTCTGATACACTAGTTTATTATTTGGAGCAAACAAAAACCTGTGTTTAGAGGAAAGATGATCATTGTTCTGTTAGTTTAAATACATATTTTTAATTTATCTTCCACATTTTCTAGATGTTAAGAATAACTTACAGATGACATAGTGATTGTATAATAATTCAGCTAAGGTGTAAACTCTCAGAAACCTGCTGTATGGGCTTAGACACTGTATATTTAGCACTATGCTGGTATTTACCATGGGATACTATTACTCTGCTGGAAGCACTCAGGATTAAAATAAAACATAAAAATACAGAAACTGTAATACATTGCCCCAAAAAACTGCTTTCAGATTTACGTTTTATAATTCCACATAATAAGGTTCATCTGAAACACAGACTGTAAGTGCACTGCTATTTGGAGAACTGACACAAGCATGTATCCAGTACCTGAACCATCCCAAACTGGAAGTTATTTGTTGAAAACTTTATTTTTAGCTATCTCTAATATTGACTTCAGGAGCTTGACACAGTCACACAGCATCATTTGAGAGCTGTACAGCACCCATCTGCCCAGGCAGATGACAAACAGGATTTGCAGGAGACCTCTGTCATCAGTCACAACAGGATAGCATGAGGGATACCCTCTGGTACTGGGTATCCATCTGTAGGGACGTGAGGGGAGCCAAGGGCACTCTTACCCATTAGTAACTCACAGACTTGTAAACATACACAGTCAGATGTCAGACTACCCTGTCCAAGCCAAACTGGCCAGACATAAACAAAAATGTAGCAATGTTAGTCAAAAAACCTTCATCATAGCAGGTTTCTGCAATAGCTTTCAGTGGCTCCTACAATTTCTGTGATTCCCAAGTGAGAGTGCTTTTTTAAAAAACAGCAGTTTTTTCTTTGCTATCTTTGGAGTAAAAGTGATCCAAAATAAGTATCTTCAGATTACCTCAAAGTACTGATCTCTACCACATCGAGCAGCTCTAGGGGCATAGAAAAGCTCAGCAGGTTTCAATGACAAAATGGCTATTCAGTTATCAGCTTTGAATTAGATTATCTCTATGTCCAAGAACAATTAGGAGGAAAAAATGACAAGATGTTGCATGGTTGGGTTATAAGTGTAATGCTGCATTCATTTCTGTACTATTTCTGTATGGGACAGAGTTTGCTTAGGAATAAAAGTTCTCAAGGTTGGCTTGAATTTCTTCTTGCTCTGAGGGTAAAGTACTTGCGTTAGTAAAATGGGCTGGGAAAGGAAATAAGTTACTTTGTCCTACTTTGTCCTGTGCTCTCTGAAGACTCATAATGACTCCAAATTTACCGCGTTAATATCATGGTATTTCTCAGATTTGTGCCGGGAAAATTTTAATGGAACAAAGCAGTTATACATCTGCATAAGATCCTCATCTTAATCTAGATTTACTATCCCAAATTTTGTACTATAAATGTTGGGGAAAAAATGGCAATGTTTTATAATGTTGTTTTATCATTATAAAGTAAGACATCACCAGGAAGCCATTGCCCTTACTCTTAGGTGGTATTGGCAAATGTGAAATCAAAAGTGCAGCTGGAGCACTGGAGCAGTGCATAGAACCAGTCTGACATTTAAATATGCTCTGCTGTAATAAGAGCAAGAAGAAGGAGAAATAGTAGCCTAATACTGCTAAATCTGGTAATTTTTATGTTTGTTTAGCCACTACTTTATTATGGTAGGTTTCTTTGTCTCATATCTGAGACAATCTACTACCATCTGTACAAGCATGGAGGCCATTCAAAACAGGCAAATATAATTGGGTCAAGAAATCTAAGCCCTAATGCAGGATTTAGGTCCAAGTCAAAAGGAAGTTTGGCAGCATTCTGCCACCATGAGGCCACTGCATTTTTGAATTGTAGTAAAACTACCAACAGTTTATTATTGTACTGATTAGAATTTTAATGTCTGTGGCATACATACAGATATACCAGGCGAAGCATCATATTCCTCAGAATCTTTGTCAAATATATATATTTTTCATTAAGCAGAGAAAATTGAAATAAGCTAAGGAGAATCCATCCAATTCATAATCTACAGTTTATAGGGGAGCAAGGTTGTAAGGGCCTGAGAAAGAGAGCGAGACCTAGCTTGCTCAAAAAGACAGTTCAGGCAGGCCAACACCAGCAGGTTGTGTGTTTTGTAGGCTTTGAAGGCTGTTACAGCCTTTGCGCCTTTGCAGTTTCTACAATGACAAAGTTAACTCCTATTCTTCCCATGCAAGGATCATCTTGTCGAGTGCGCATCTCATGGTTTTTGCTCCCCATGCATTTTATTCCCGTGTAGAGCGTGGGTCATCTGTTTCATGATTCAGACCTCTTCTGTTAAGAAAGCAGGAGCAGTATCCAATGTTTGCAGTACTCTGGTTGATCAACTGTTCCTAATTTCCCCAAATTGTTCCTTTTTCTAGCCCCTTTTTCCTTTGTTCTGTAATTAGGCCCACATGTTCCTATTTTTAACTCTAGTCCTCAGGCCCAAAACATGTTTTCGATTGAAGATTCTGCCCTTCTTTGAACTTTTGCCTCCCTGACTCAGCTGCTGAGTATCTGAGCACTGAAATATCCTGATGCCATTCAGTGGCTTTGCCACATTCACTGTCTGTGAGCCAAATTCACCATGTTTGTGCTTTGACCACCTTAGCACCCCTAGCGTAGCCAGCAGGAGAGAAGGACAATGTACATGGGAGGGTGGATGAGACTGCAGGCCACTGTATCCAACTGGCCATCATTTTCATCTCCTCAGAGGTTATCACAGGGCTGATGTGAGCCAGAGCATTCTCAGGAAGAACAGATATTCAGCTCTTTTAAGTCCTCTGACTCTATGTAGCATGCAAAAGTGTTTTTGCTAGTATTTTGCTCTGTGTAACCATGAAAAGTGACTTTGAAAACAAATGGAGCTTTAGAGAGTAGCTTTGCAAAAAAAGAAGCCTCACCTCACAGAAATAAGATGAGGATAACTGAAAAGAGGAAACAGAAAGGAATTGCAGCAGAGGTGAAAGAATAAAGCAAAAGGGAGGTAAAAAGAGAAAGTGGAGAAGAGTACAATGAGGGGAAGAGAGGAAAGTCCAGAGGGGTAGCAGCACTACAGCGAGCACAATCCAAGCAAAGAGATACTGGGAAGAGAAAGGGAAAAGGAAAAAAGAGACAATGGAGGAAAATGAGAGAGAAAAAATCAAGGCGAAATGGGTACAAAGTGAGAGAAAGAAACCACTCTGAATCTTTTCTTTGGAGCAGACAAGATGCCTGAAAGATTGTTCAGGCTGCTCACAAGGCTGTTCCACCAACACTGCTAGCAGCACCCTCGCAGACTTTGATACTCTTCCAGGAGGTGGAGTCCCAGCCATGATCACAGGTTGGATGTGTCCTTGTGCTGGGACATCTGGCTCCAGAGCAACTGATTTAGGAACCAGCAAGAATGGGATTGTATGGGGAAGGATCTAACAACATGATCAGAAGTAGGAAAACTGGAAAAAAAAAAAGGAAAACTGAAAAAAGAAAAGAGGAAAGCAGAAAAGGAAACCCACAAGACACTTAATTCAGTCTCAGAAGCTGCATAGTCCCGTGCTTAGCATTACTCACCAGTCTGTGGGAGGAGTGCTGAAGTTATTTTTTTGTCTAAGAGGTTATTGGCTGGGGATACTGCCAATCCTGTGAGCAGGCTGTGCATGTGGGAAGTGTGGGCTTGGGCCAGACCATCTTGTCCCATCCCATTCCAATCCTCCTGCTCATCCAGCTGCTGTGATCTTCCTCGTAAACAAGCTGACTATTTGTTTGGGTTGGGTTTGTTTTTTTTTTTCCACTCTGGCTTGCTTCCAGAACCTCATCTTTCAACATAGCAGGAAGGATAACAGACACCTTCAAGATCTGCATTTTTTCCAGTTAGCATGGTGTTTTTCCTATTTATTTTTCATAGAAGGAATACAAAAAAAAATTTTCCAGTTGCTTTTTCATTTTTCTTTTCATTAGTCACTATGTCATTGCCTATCTATAGCTGACCATTACAGTGTTATTACTTGTCTCCAGCACATTATAACTAGTCTCTGTTTAACTGGTTCCTACTTTTGTTTCTACTTAAAACATTTCCAATAACCTGAGGGATGTCTGCATTTCATTGTGGGTATCATACCTGTGTTACAAAGATTACTAATGAAAGACCACATAAAAAGAGTCACTTTTGTCTCATCTGAGGTAGTGTTCTGTGAGCAGTATCCTCAATGATGACTTTCTAAAATGAGACAGAATATTTGTCACAAATACATGACAAACAGAAAGAACTCTGATACATTTTTCTTTGAGAGACTGTTTATTAAAGATTGCCTATAGTAATGTAGCAAGTCAGGTATATGCTTGAAGATTCTTTTAGAAAAAAAAATTACATTAGAAAATAATTAAAATTGTAAAAATTCACTAAAAGACAAACTGGTAGTGAGGTATTTCAAGCCTAGAGAAACCACAAGAATATAGTACCAGGGGGCATTTTCCATATATATAATATACACATTTAGAGTCTCTACATGGGAAGAAAGGTGCTTGCTTAAGGCAAGCTGCAAGATATTTTTTGCAATTATTTAATAGGATAAAACTGTGTTTAATATGGCACCATTTCCATCTTTGCATTTCTGAAGTCAAGTTAAGATCATATTGTACTAATGTAACAAGCTGACTAAAGACGACAAGGCATTTGTGTCATGCATCTTTGCATCACAGCGCAGCATTACCATGTCATGAAACCTAAAATACAACTGAGGCTAAGCTGAATTAAAGAGGTATCAAATTTTTGTAAGAATTATAGAAAGGTGCAGATGTTACTCTGCCACCAGCGATGGACTGAGACCAAATCAAAGAGGATCTCAACTAGGGAAATAAGATTTTCAAAGAGACAAACAGCTAGTAGTTGTACAGTTTCCAGTGTATCTCAGTAATCATTTTGTCCCTTCAAAAATTTTCCTGACTGTATTCTGGAAAGGAAAAGTAAAGTAAAAAATGCACAAATTCTTCTGTTAAGGCACATTTTTCTCTAAGGTAATAGAACAATTTTTGCAGTTATACTCATGATGTCATAGAATCATAGAAACATATTCGTTGGAATAAACCTTTAAGGTCATCAAGTCCCAACATTAACCCAGCACTGCCAAGTCCACCACAAAACCATGTCCCTCAGTATCACATCTACATATGTTTTAAATACCTCCAGGAATCATGACCCTGCCACTTCCCTGGACAGCCTGTTCCACTGTTTGAGAACATTTTGGTAAAGAATTTTTTCCTAATACACAACCTAAACCTCCCCTGGCACAACTTGAGGTCATTTCTTCTTTTCTATCACTCATTACTTGGGAAAACAGACAGACCTCCACTTTGCTACAACCTTCTTTCATGTAGTTCTAGAGAGCTATAAGGTCTCCCTTGAGCCTCCTTTTCTCCAGGTTAAATAATCCCAGTTCCCTCAACCACTCCTCATAAGACTTGTTTTCTAGACTTTTCATCAGATACATTGCCCTTCTTTGAACATGCTCCAGCACCTCAATGTCCTTACTGTAGTCCTGAACGCAGTATTCAAGGGGTGGCCTCACCACTGCCCAGTACAGGGGGATGATCCCTTCCCTAGTCCTGCTGGTCACACCATTTCTCATACAAGCCAGGATGCTGTTGGCCTTCTTGGCCACCTGGGCACACTGTTGGCTCATATTCAGCCAGCTGTTGACCAACACCCCAGGTCCTTTTCCACTGGTCATCTTTCCAGCCACTCTTCCCCAAGCCTGTAGCGTTGCATGGGGTTGTTGTAACCCAAATGCAGGACCTGGCACTTGTCCTTGTTGAATCTCATACCATTGGCCTTGGCCCATCAATCCAGCCTGTCCAGATCCCTC
>VZZY01007447.1:44202-79319 GCA_013400335.1 Eurystomus gularis
TACTATCAAGGATTGGTGTGCAGGCCAAGGTCACTGCTAACTCTTGTGCACCATATCAGGGGGTGCAGAAAGTGAAAGGCCACATCTGCGGGGAGGAGCGGCTAGGACAGGTGACCCTAAACTGGCTGAGGAACGAGGTATTGCAGCCCATATACGTCATATTCAGTATAAAACTGAGGGATTACGAGAGTCTCGATCCTTCCCTTCCCATCAGCCCTTCCACTGGCCTTCCCTTCCTGTCTGCCTTCAGGATCCTTCTGCTGGCCTTTGCTTCCCTTGGGGGCCTTCTTGTGCCTTTGATCCTGATTTGTGTGTTCCTGAACCCAGTTCCTGAACCCAGTTCCCATCAGATGCTGAGCCCAGTGCCAGTGTCTGCTACAGCCTCAGTGGTGACGGTGATGCAATTTCCATCAGGGGGAGGCTGGGTTCGATACTGGTTTTATATATATTTGTATATATCCCATTTTATTATTATTGTCTTCATTAAAGCTGTTTTAGTTTTCTTTTCTAAACCAGAAGCCTCTCTCTCATTCCCTTCCTCTCCGATTTGGGAGGGGAGGGGGCCATAAGTCTCTCTCCCTTATCCTCTTTCTCTTCCTCTATTTGGGGGGGAGAAGAGGGGTTAACAGAGAACATCTGTTGTAGGTCTGGTGGATTGAACATAAACCTCGACACACACCCACCTAACTTGGTGTCATCTGCCTTGTGAGGCAGGAAAACTCCATCGTAAAAAAAGTCCTTTCCCTGTCTATAAATCCAAGGTCAAAAAGCGAGAGTAATAATATATCTGTACAATGCCATTGAAAAAGAGAAAAAAAGAGATGGTAGTGCAATGGTTTGCTCAAACTATACAGGTATTATCCCCCAAAAAAGTCATTGCTTAAAAGTTTAAAACCTGTCTTTTGTTCTAATACTTAGTTTTTTATTTGTTTCCTAATAAGCTTGTTCTAGTATGGTGAAGAAACAGGCCTATGTATTAAATGCTAAATGCAATCATCCACCATTTCATCACTGATTGTGAAAGATTGAACAAATAGAGTATAGTATTCTAACTGAAGAAAAATTAGCAGCATAGAAATGTCATTGAAAAATCTTCCCTTTCTATTGAAAAGGGAGTTATGGAGAAGATAGAACTAAACTCTTCTCAAGGTGCACAGTGAAAGGGTAAGAGGCAACTTGCAATGCAGGAAGTCCTAGCTGGATGTAAGAACAGCCTATTTCACTATGAGAGTGGCCAAGCACTGGCACAAGTGTCCAGGAAGGCTGTGGAGTCTCCATCCCCAGAGATTTTTGAAATTCAACTGGACAAAGCCCTGCATAAGTCTGCAATTAGCCTTACTTTAGCTGGAGTTTTAACTATAGAGCCTCCAAAGATCCCTTCCAACCTTATTTTTTCCACAGTTTTATGATTCTGGAATATCTCACTAAAATCAGTTCATGAAGAATTCAAAGTAGCAGTAGGTATAGGTTAAATCTCAGACTACTGGGTGCACTTTCCTTGCACTCCAGCAGTGGTATGTAATTGAGAGAGGGCAAGAAAGGTTAATATTTCATTGCCAGAAGCTGGCATTGTATAAAGAATGGTGAAAGTGTGTCATTACTTCAGTTTCCCTAAATGAGCTGTTGGTGTATGCAGTTGCCCACTTCTAAAAACAGATGTATTTCGTGGGCACAAATTAACATCCATCTTACTCCACAGCCACATGTAATATTCTCGTGGTCATGCTGTCACTGAAAAAACCTTTAATGCCAGGAGTCTGAAGCTGAAATACGGTATGGCTACCACAGAGGGACAGAGTCCTTCCTCACCCGGTTCAGGAGGGAGCTGCTTTCCAGTGACAGTTGTGCTCTGCAGGGGCCCTCATATTTCCACCTCAGTTCATGGGGACTACTGAGCATTTGCTTCCACAGATGGCCTGCACATGCATGACAAATCTAATGTATTCTGGGCATACTGTGCACATGCAGCAGCCATTTGTCCTGGACTTCTGGGTGTCAGGCAGCCTGGTTCAGCTATTGCCCCAGCTGGCCTGCCTGCCATCTGGAAACCCCCTGACACACAGTTAGACTCTTTTCCCTAGCCCCCTACTCCTTCCCTCCCCATCCTCTTTCGGTTAGCTGTATGCCGAGGCAGCATTGGAGGGGTGAGCTCTTCAATTCCAGAACATGAAGAGCCCATGATCTCGGCACGCCTGGGAACCCGGTGAGGTTAGGGAAACAGCTCCATGCACCATGTCCTGCCAAGGTACAGCTGTATAAAGGCTGGGCAAAGCTCCCTTGTGCACCACTGCTTCAAGTAAGCAGTAGACTGCTAGAATAGGTGTTTGTGTTTTTTATTTAAGTGTGCTGTGGCTTGACTGTAAGACGATGGCTGTTTCTTGAAGAGCAGTGTTTTTCCAAAGGAAGGAGCATAAACTGGTCTTTTAAAATAAAAAATGGGTAAAAGTCCATCTTAAATTAATTTTTCCTTACAGCAAATAAATGATCCTAGTCATGTCATATCATGAGCATTTTTTTACCTTTGTGCACTAAGCAAAGACCAAACATGGATCTCCGCAGTTCTTGACCCTCAGGCTAACAGTGTTACTCTATGATTATACTATTTAATGTAAAATATTGATGACTGAAGAAAGGTTCATTATCAAACCAAGGTCTATGCTGTCTTCTGTCAGCATGTACCCTGGCAAAAATCCCAGAGTCAATATGAATTTTGTGCAATTACATCCAAAAGCCACTAAATCCAAACATGTGGTGCCTTCTCAGCTTTTCTGTTGAGATGAAGAGACAGAGAGAGGGGTTACATTTCAAGTCCCAAAATTGCAGGATAAACAAAGCAGGAATCCTCTGATTGACTGTTCCATTTCTGGGGTCCTCCGGCAGCAGGCATAATTTATAGTGTCCTCTGAACTCATCAATGGAAAATTGGCATGTCTGCCATCTACACTGTTATTCCAGTTCTTCTGAGATCACTAGCCACCATTAGGAATCTGGAATAAATATGTACCTAGGAGAAGAAGTAAGAAAAATGACTTACCAAATCCTGACTGTTACTTGGAAACTTTTGCACATGTACAGAGAATATTGCAAAGTGATCATGGGTTGTTTTACAGATTTTGAAAGTGAAGAAAGCACTTGAGTCACCACCAGTAAAAGAAAAACAACCCAAGAGGAAACGACCACCTACAAATGATGAGGGGCCAAACACATGCCTTTAATTGAGTGCCTAGAGAAAACAGTATATGGCCACCCTTTAATTTGTAATGAGTTCTGATTTGCTTTGACACAAGCTATGTGAACTGCCATGTGTGTTGTTTACAGTAAGAAGGAAATTCTTATGCTGGAGCATGTCATGTATCTGTGTGGACCTGAAGCATGGTCCAAAATGTGAAAATGAATATAAAATCATGCCTGGCTGAACACGAAATGTGAAAATGTGTAGCACAGCGTACAGTGGACAGGTATATTAATCCTACTGATTGAAGAGTAACAGTGTAAAGTGCCTTTGTCAAAAAACTGTTCATTCCATCTTTCTCCTTCTTACTGAACCTAATGAGGAAGAAGATAGCAATTTTATGGTCTAATATGAAGAAATACATTATTCACTTGGCTGCTTGGAATTGAAGCAAATATAGGTGCAAGAACAGACAAGGTCAACCTTTGTCCTGATTTTTTTTTTTTTAACTAAGGCAACCTCCCTTCATCATTTCCTACATCATTGTATTTCTGACACTTTCTTGTGAAGAGTTTAAATATATCGCAGCCAAGATCCTAGTTCTACCTTTCTATCACTGCTGGAAATATTACTGCCCTTCAATCCTACTGAATTAGAAAAAAAAGCTGTCATCTGTGACTGCTTTCTCCATCACCCCACACATCCAGCTCTTCTCTACTCTCCTCTCAAGTTATTTCCAAGATGTTGTTCCACTGCCCAAAGAGCTTTTCTCTCTTCCCTCATCTCTCCTCATCACAACCTTCTCTCTTCTTGAATGCACGAGTGCACATGCACTTTCTGCTAAAATCATCTTCACAGCTGCTCAAGCTGTCAAACCTGCCTCCTCAGGCCTTCATTGCATTCCCCTTCACTAACTAATCTGCTCAGGCTCTTACTGAAAGCCAGGAAGTCCTCTCAGCTCTGCCTTCCTGCCCTGCTCCCACATTCTCCCCTTGCCAGCCATGAGAACTGCTGTTTTAGCTACCTCTCACACCAACTCACCTATAGCCATTACTACTGGGCTCCTACACAAGGAATAACATTTTTATACTACTGTACAAAAGCCATGTTCTTGTTCTCCTCTAAAGGGACTAAATAGTAGCTTGAGGAATACTGCCAGCATCTGGTCTATTAATTAAGTAATTTGCTGCGATTTGAAGAGTACACTACTATTTAAGACAGCACCATCACATAATTCAGACAGTGAACCTACTAATTTGAATTAACACTATTGCTTCACTCATAGGCCTTTTCTAGTCCTTCTTTCTGCTGTTGTTACACATTTGGCATCTTGATCTTGAAAACATTTTCCTTTTACTTTGCTGTTGTAGTTATTGTTATGCAGTATCTGCCACAGGTAACTCGAGGTAAATAAGAGAGATGCAATTCCAGAGAGAGAAACGCAGTCTCTAGCTTGGAGAGGAAACTTACCATCAGTTAATTGACTTTAGGCCAGCTATGGATTTATTTCCTTTGCAGTTTATTTTGTAAATCCAAAATCCCTGAAAGACTACAAGCTTTGATTTGAAACAAGGACTTTTTATACCAGACAATGATGTTACTTTATCATAATTTATGCTTACAGCTGTGTCTTAAATTGCTTTGGACTTACTTCAGAGGACAAGTAATGTCAGCTCTTCAGGGTACATTTTGCCTTCCATAAGAAGGGTCTTGGCTAAATGCTGTCAAGACATTTCTGGTCTAAAACTACTCTTCCTTCAAATCAGAATCCATCAGATCATAGTTGTGTGGGTTCAGGATGAGGAACAAAAGTAGCCCTACTTATGTGTCGTTTTAGATCTCTAACAGTCACCAGATGACTCACTAGCATGTTGATGTTGCTGTTAACAAATAAAGCCCTCAATCTTTCAATTACATTTGTTTGGGAAGATCCCCAGGATTGTACAAAGTTGCACTGAAGCTGGATAAGTTATTCTTAGTATATATTTAGGCGTAAATTAAAGTGTAGTTCATTTAAGGCTAAGGTTTGAGTGCATTTCCATACGAAGCAAGAAATACGAGCTTAGGATTTTAGAGTGCTTTGTATTTGCAAGCTAGTCTCATAAAGGTAATTAGTTTGCAAGAGATCTCCAGTGTGCTTGATATGAGAGACAAACAGGTCTTTCATCATGCTCATTATACAAGAGTGATCTTTATATCAAGTACCAACTGATAACATTAATAGCTATGATAAAACACAGTATAATGAGAAGTGCCTTCCAAGAAACTACAGTAAATCATGCAAAGCAATTGACTTAAAAGAGCTATTCCAAATCCTTTCATTATACTTTTACAAAGCAACATCATTGCATGTTGGATTTTGTAGTAACTGTAGAGCGCAGGAGGCCTTGAGAAGGAGGAAAATCAGGCTTTTCATTTTAATAGATGAAGACTGCTTAATCTTTCAGAACTTCCCAGCCATGGGCAGAGATATTATTTTACAATTACTATTGTATGAGAACAAATGCAAAGGCTTTTAGATAGACCTCTGTGTATCAGTGATGCCAGACACAATTTTCTTCTCATCTTACAACATTAGAAGATGATGTAAAACAGGCTGTAAGTGATCTTGAATTTTCTGAACATATTAGAAGGTAATTTTATTTTAAAAGAAAGCATTATTTTAAAAACAAAGGATAGATTCTTAAGAGTTACATGCAAGGCTGCTCTAATTGATAGAAAAAATGTTTTTAGCTTATTTTTAGTTTGATTCTTTATTTGACTCTTTTTTAATAAAACATCCATTTCTGCTGCTGCTACTTTAGCATCTGGAGGATGGTCTCCAACCATTTTTTCTAAGAGTAAAATTGAATAGAAAACAGTTTGTAGGCTCTGGAGTAAGAGCAGAATTATAAAGGAGAGAGCTTGTAGGACAGGCCTACAATTACAAAGTTTTTCCATTTTTGTTTCCATGAGACAGTCATGAAAAAGGAAAATATTTTCAAAATGCATTCCATACACTGAAAAAATAGTGAAATGGGTTTGGGGCAGATGAGTTTTACTGATTCAAAGCTCAGTGAACTCAAATGAGAGACTACTGCTGACTTAGGCAGAATTATTATTGTTATCACTTTTTTAGATTAATTTCACATTTTATTTTTTAATTATTTTAATTTTCATAACTCTAAGATATATTTTAAATCAAAATAAATACACTAAATCCCATAATATTGCTATTAATTTTGTATTTTTATTTGCCACTATAGGCTTTGGGTATATCTCAGTGTCAAGACAGGTTATTGTTGTTTATTCTGAATCTCCTGAAAGCGGAAAGGGTTGGTAAAAAGAAAAGGTATGTACTTTTCTCCAGCTCCACAGTGGTGAGTTTTGTTGTACTAGATTCTTGTTAATGTTCCCCTCTGTGTTATTTTTAATTCCCTGTGGCACAAATGCTGTATGGTCCAGATGATCTTCCAAAGACAAGAACACTTTCCTACTTTTCAACTATTGAAAAGAGGTATCAATACACAGAAGGAGGAATATACAATGATGAAAGACCCTTAAACTAAGACTTTTCAGCAGAAGAATCATAGGAATGACTAAGACAACAAGGAGTCCTGAGATTTCTTCAGCACATGCATTTCAGCTACTGTAAGCCCAATCTCTTGATTAGTTTCCTAGGAATGTTCTGACAACGTACATGTAACTGTCTGGCCCTTGAGGGCACTGTTAGCCCTGACAGTCCCTGTCCAGTCCCCTGGGGCTCCCCCTGCCCTGCCCATGGACAAGAACCCACTTGGGGCCATCAGCCCCTGTAGCAGTGACACCACAGAAGGGACAGTGTCCAGCTCCCCACAGCCCTGCCCTGCCCAGCTATGGGCCAAGCTGAGTCGGGTTCACACACGGCCACATATCCCAGCCAATTCCCATCCCCACCCCGAAGGCCCTGCCTATCTGTCTCTGGACCAGATCGTGGCCTTGACCTCTGGATTGTCTTCCCAACTTGACCCCAGACCTGCATCATCACCATGATATAGGCTTATGGTCTGGACTCCTGGTTGGATCAGGCCACCACCTCTGTGTCTCCCTTGCTCAGGAGAGACAGGGTCTGCCAGCCCCTGGGGTCACTCCCTGCTGCCCTCCCTCAGGGAACAGCCCTCTCTTACTGCTCCCTGGCAGTAATGTCCCCTTCATAAGGAACTTATATATCCTCTTGCAGCATGTGGAATTTCCACCTTCCTGAGCTGAGGAGCCTACACAGTGACCCACCATCAGCGATGCAGGAGCAGTGGCATGGCAGGCAGGGTAGGTTAAGAGACCTATCCAAATTAAACCACATAGACCTTAAGAGGTGGGAGAATAAGGAGCCCAGGCAGTCCTTGAAGCAATATGCTACTGGAATGTTTAATGATGCTACATATGTTTCACAAAAGGACCAGGGAGTCACTGTGGAAGGGACTTATGTGCTTGACTGAAAAATAATCTGTATTTTCTTAAAACGCACCTGCAAACTGTCAGAAAATCACCAAATATAAAAAATACATATATTCTCATAAAGAACAGTAGTCATTTGCAGTTGCCAGGGAATGAATGACATTGTTCCACAGGATTTTTTTTCCCAGTGCTGCTCCTGACCAAGTTAACTATTGTCTCAAGAAAAGCTAGGAAGGAAATGGAACCTCCCTCAGAAAACTCTGATGCGGTTACCTTGCTGCTGGGATCCAGATTGTTCTTCTGCAGAGCTGTCATGGGTGACTGCAGCTGCCAGACCGGCTACCTCTGCACCATGGGATCTGTTGGACACCTTAACCTGAATTTTGAACGAAAGCAGCTGTAAAAAATGGTGTTTGCAGGGAAAAGCAGAGAATCAAGATGACTAATGAACACTTCCAGACATTTCCAGGCTTTCCACTTTAACCGAGCTGACTGCCTTACCAACTATAATTCTCCCAGATTTCTACTTGTGGAAAGCCTAAAGCTTCAACTTTGAGAAACAGATGAAGTTTGTACCTGAGTGAAACAAAATATCTATACATCAATGCTGCAGTTCATCCTCTTCTAGCCAACAGTATACCACTCTTTTCACAATTATATGGCACCAGAGTTAGGCTTGTCTGCTATAGCCAATTCATACACAGTACTATTTTTCTTCTCTTACAAGTATGCTGCACTGTGTTACATGAAGGGTGTGCAAAATAACTCAGAGATGCAACAGCAAGGTGGCATAATGCCCTGGCAAAAATGTAACAGAGCTCTAAAATAGCGTGCTAAGCAGGGTCTCCCCTACCTTTAACAAATTTCTTAGATGTTGTCTCTAGAGCCATACTCCTCAGCCTCCGTCTATCCTGATGGCAAGTGAACCATGTATGAGGAATGATACTATGCAGGTATGATGATTTAACCTTTTTACAGTGGTCAGAAATGTGATGCAGTAGTGGCAAGAGCGATAAGACAGAATACTACTAGCTTTCCCAGCCCACTGTGTTTGTGAAATTCCACACCCTACACCAAGCAAGATTTCTCTTTTCCAGTGTTCCCAGGCCATCCACGGGAAGCAGCACAATCAAAAGGAAAAATATTTTCTGCAATAGCGAAGCTGACAATGGTTCCATGAAAAGTAGGACACCTGTGATAACTTTCTCTCTTCTTGGAATTAGGCAATATCTAATAAGGCAGGTTGGCGGCTTGAGAAATTAATGTTAATGAAAGTAGTTTTCTAAAACAGTTATCACTGTTTCCAATGCAGTTTCACATAGCAGAAGATAGATGCTGCTCATTATTTAGTTTGTTTTATGATTAGTTTTAGATAGAGTTTTTTTGGTCCCTACTTAATTTTCTCACTGAGATGTTTTCTGAATAATTCTCATCTTCCCTGCAACTTAAAACACTCTCTCTTTCAGAGATTAGATTACCACCAAGTGACCCCTCTTTGTCAGAGCCACCTGCCTGATAGAGTGGTTTCTTGCTACCAGGACTGGTAGCAAGGCAGAAGTTACAAAGCGAGGCACTTACTGGGCCTCAATGCCTAACCCTCTGCAGTTTCCATAAAGGCTGTAAAGCATCTAGGCTTTCAGCGTTACCAATTCCGGTTGCTCTCACTGCCCTTCAGAAGGCACTAATCCAAGATGTAACCAAACAGCAGGGATTCTCAGACTTAAAACACAAACTGACTTCTTTTAAGAGCTAGATTAGCTGCATCTAGAAAATACTTTTTATTGCCACAATACTCAACTTCTTTCAATGAATTGAAGTCAGACAAGAAAGGAGAGTGAACGATGACGGGTTTAGTAACCAACAATCATTATTAACTTTTTTAATTTTTCCTCATTGTAAAACAAATACTCCTTCAGCTTTTTAGAAAAGAAGTTTGTTTTTTCTGACTTACCAGCTTCATATATATCCTTTGCACTTCCGTCACAGAGACAGCAAATTCAAAGCCAAAAGTGGATGCTATCAACCCAAGAATTCTGCAAATTATTCTGCACCTTCTTGAAATAATCAAATCACAATCAGAAGTGATGCTTAATTAGACCTACTTTCACTCCACTAGAGTAATTTATTTACACTTCACTAGTAGGCAGTAAAACCTAGAATGTATATAGAGCATAAAGGTTTTCCTAAAACTTCCATAAAAAATGCAAACTTTCCAGAAAACTATATTCTAACACATCCAGTTCCTCTAAGTCTTGAGCTATTGAAATCCATGTTTAATCAGCATAGCAGTATCTCCAGTGTTGCAAAGACTTTGGTTGGGTTTTTTTAATGTTTTATATTGTGAGTTTTGCAATTTTTCTTTTTTAAATTTGTATCTCTAAAACCATGTATGTCCTGGAACATCCAGAATGAAAAAAGAAAACTTTCCAAACCCTTATAATTATAAAGGGAAGATGAAAAACACAGTAAGAATGCCTTAATACATTAGAAACAAAAAAGAGAAATTAGAACAAGATTGTGAATTGGTTTTTATAAAGTATAATGATTTCAAAGAAGAAGGAAAGTTGATTTATGTGTTTAAAAATCTGGTGAGACATTGACATGGCTTACCTATTCCCTTTTTAGAGTAATTCTTTTCAGCTGGTGGAGTCAAAAAACCTAGTCCTTATCTCATTAACTCTATCAGGAGTGGCATCAGTGTAAGTTTAATCAGAATCATGCCTCCTGGAATGGGAGTGATGCATTTCAGTACTAATTCAGTTGCCAAAACACAGGTGCTTAGGGACATTTGAGATGCCCTAGGGATCCCACCTGGCCTCTAACTGCTGATCCAGAAGAACAAAAGTTCCCCATAGGACCTATGCCAGTGCTGCCAACCCTGCATGGATGTCACAGCTACTCCAAGGCATTTCCAGTGACACAGCATGCTTGTGCTTAGGCAATAGAATCCTGCTGCTTTTGACTGCTTCTGCACAGCACCAAGCCTTCCGAGTTGCCGGTGTAACCAGCAAGTAAGAGTGGGGTAGCTTTTAGCTTTTCTGCCTTTTGGGCCTTGAGGTCTTCTTTATGCAGATCACCTGCCTGTTCAGCTACAAGCGAAAAGGTCTCCATGGCCTTGAATGGTGAAAAGAATGAATAGATCTTTTAAAAAAAGAAATGTGAGAGCCAACAAAAGATTTTTAGTGTGATATATGCTGCAGAGATCCTTATTTGCAAAGGTTCACATGAGGAAGAAACATGTAAATATTTATTGGTGAAGAAGGAAGCTGGTTAAGAAACTTAACTCCCCACCCTTAAATAAAAGTCGGAAAAACACAGCTGACCTGTCTTAAAAGAGAAAAACAGTTCAATTTTATTGACATTTCTGAAAGCTTTTCATGAACTTCTCCAGGAAAGCACAGAAACACAAGCTTTGCACAGAGACTGCATGTACTCAGGAATTGAGGCAGGTACTCCTAAAGGTTTGGGGTTTTTTTCTTCATTTTGAGTGTCATTCACTGGTATGTGAATTAAAACAGCGATGTGCATATAGCTTCCAGATGTTTTAGTCTCCAGGTTTACATGGTTTTCTGGGGACCAGCTACTTCTGTGGGAACAGAAAGCTTGGAAGGAGGAATAACTACATAGAAATCCACAGGGGAAAAGAAGAAAAAAAACAAGCAATAAGAAGACAAGAATATTTGGAGCTGGAAGGGGTAGTGAGAGGAAAGACTTCCAAAACATAGAGAGGTAAAGCCAGAGAAATTACTCAATCCTTAGGCTGCTCTGAAAGGCATAAAGCAAACCAGAGCAAAACCTCCCTTTCAGTCATGAGATGCCCAGTGCCACACAACTGCGCTGAGAAAATGTGCTAATGAATTGAATGCAGTAAAAGGAGACAAGGTTAATACATAGTAAAATGCACCTGTTGACAAGTAGTCTAGTTATAACTGTGAAAGTGCCTTACAGAGTAATAACTGTTTAGCAGCAAACTTAAAATAAAAATAATGGATGTTTAATAGTAGTAATCATGTAATTGTTATTAAAGTTTTCAGCATGTTTTAAATTGAAAGCTTAAACTCCTCCGCACAGAACAAATTATTTGGCCAATTCAGCAAATATGTGTCTAACATTTTCTGGCAACTTTACATTAGTTTGACATTGTAAGGGAAGGTGGCTCAGTCCCCTACATATCCATTGCATGCAACACAGTGGTTTTACCTTGGACTAAATTTAGTCTGGGTTGCTGGACAGACCACCTCCATCATGTCAGAATCTGCCTAAAGAATGCATTGTTCCTCTGGGTTGCTGTCTCCATTAGGAAGTGGAATGCATTTGGTGTGCAACTGGAACAGACGATCTGCCTTAGGTGCCTCTGAAATGAAACCTGTTAACAGGTACTGAAACCACCCTGAGAACAGAAACAAAGTGCAGCAAGTGGGGACGAACAGGGGAGTTTGATTTGAAGATGTACTATTGCTCTGAACCAAAACAGAGCTGTAGAAAACCCTTTGCTCCTTTTCTTTGCTACTTAAAGTCTGAGTGTGATCCAATTTAGATTATAAAAGAACCATGCAATTTAGAATAGTTTAATGTACTCGGGATAATGCTTGCATCTTGTTGCTTTTTGAGCTGGGCAGGACTGCGTGGAACTCTGGTCTTCCACTGGTTACGGGTACAAACCAGACATGGAGCCTGCTGTGGAAATAAATGGAAAATAAGTGGATAAGTGGATGGTAAACCAACAGAAGTGAAAACCATGAGGTGACAGATACTTCATTAGAGGGGCTGGGTGAGAAGCTGGGACGTGGCAAAACCATTCTTGCTGGATGGATTCTGGTTCTCACGTATATGCCCTAACTTCTCCCTTCCTCTTTCCACTAGGAGAGACAATAATAAAGATGGAACAGATATGAGCAGGGTAGAAGAGAAAACTTCCACTCTGTTGAAAAATACTGATGTATGAGAAAAATTTTGATTGAAAGTGTTACATTTCATTATAAAATCAAATTTAAGCTTTGAAAAAGAAATAAAAACAAGATGCTGGCAGCCATAAAGAAAATATCAACAGTTTAAATCTGTAAAAACCATGAAAAAAAAAAATTGTTCTCAGCTGAAAGATTTTGTTTTTTTCAAAGAAATTTTTATTATGCTTTTAAAAAGAAAGCACATGTTCACAGGGTCTGGGTGTGTTCTGTGAAAACTCACAAATTTCTGGAGAGATGGAGGTGTGGGAATCTAAAACCAGAAAGATGTGCTGGTAAATCTTGAGAATTTTCTCTGTAACCTATGTAAATATTATCTTATACAGTTTTGTGACTACATTAGATGCTTTCACTACTTTTTTTTTTCCCCAAAAGAGCTTAAGGAAGTAATGTCTGAGTCAGATTAAACATCAGGACTTATTCTTTGGTTGTGAACAGCCTCTTGCAAGGGCAACAGTTTTGTTTGCAACCCACTGCAATGACTGGAAATTTGGAGGGTAAATTTGAGCAAGATATATGCTTATGTCTGTTTCAATTTAAATTTAAAGACGTATTTCTGTGCTTGTTCTTAGCCAGTACTGTGATGCTAAATCATTCTTCTGTCTACAGATGTCAGGAGTTACTTGATATATTGGGATATTTGTGATGTTCATCTTTAAAGAGTTGGATTCCAGCACTCTTGCAGTACCCCAAGCAGTTTCACGGCTTCATAGGTGCTGCTGCTTCAACAGATGTCAGGAAGCCTTGTGCTTGTCAGGTACCATATGGAGATTCCCAGAAGAGGCTGAGCACTCTCAACTTTATTGCCTTCCCGGAGTTTCAGGTCACAGAGGACCATGCAAAACTGAACCTTGTGGCAATTTTAATAATGACTTTTTTTTTTTTTAATTATAGAGCCAAAAGAAGTAGCAACACATGTGCTGGCTTCAATATTTCCATTTCAATCCAGCCCAGCTTCTGAGGATGTTGAGACCGCGGCCTCTTTTGGACTTCAGAATTAAAAAGAGTATCTGAATAAAGCTTCCTTTTATTTGAGAAGAGAAACATTCTTTTGAAACTGTCTCAAATATCATACTTGGCTGCCAGCACATTTTGGGAAAGACAGGTGAGAAGTGAAGCACATTCCTTCCATTATGCCTTTTGCCACAGTGTCCAGCTTTATCATCTGGACAACGACATGTCTTTAAAAAAACTCAAATTGCATTATAGTTTTGACTTAAACCAAGAGAGGAAAAAATTTATTTTAAGCTTACTACATTAAAACTTTATCTCTGCTTCATTTTGGTAGGACTAGAATAGTATTTAAGGAAAGCAGCAGATATTTTATCACTACATGAGACCTGATTTTTTCTTAGACCGTAGGATGACCCTTAACACACCACAGTTTCAGTACAATAAGGTTAGAGGTGGGAGCAATTAGTGGGGTCAGTTGAAGGTTGTTTCAAGTGTAAATAATTACTTTAAATTTGTGAGTTATTTTCAACAGGGTTTTGCACATCAAAGAACCTATTTCCTCTTATTATTAAGAGTATTAGATGGATATGTGAAAAACCTCTGCACTGGAACATGCTTTGGAACAATCTGGGCATATAGTACCCTTTCTTAATTGTTTACATCAGTATCCTATATTGAGTGCTCAGGTACTGCAATAATAAGTGATTCCTAAAATGGCAGTAAACCACTGTGCTCAAGCCATATTGCATGCCATCATAACGGCCGCATACACCTGGTCTGATTTGCTTTTCATATATTTAACTGATACTTTTTTCTTCGACAGTTATACATGGTTTTTAATAACTACCTAAATGAACACAGTCTCTATATGAAGTATCTTGTGCACAAAATGCATGAGAGTCAAGCCTGCATTTGGAGGAGTCTTACAGTCATACAAAATTTCATCACCATGCTGAAGATAGAGAGGGCCTTTAAGAGTGGTGCGATCACTTCTACTATTCTACTTCATATGTTTTGGGGTGGGGTTTTTTTACAGTTCTCTAGCTTTCACTATCACACGTAAGTATTTTCATAGTCCTGTGCATGCTTCAGTTACCCTGCTTACGGTGCTCACGCTGTTTATGGTGCTCTGTGTCACAGCAGGGATTAGCCGGCTCTTCAGGAGGGTGTTCATGTAAGGGGAGCAGACACAGGATTGTTATATGCTGGTTGAACAATGCCTACATTGCATGCCAGCTGTTTCTCTGGCTTTGCAAAGAGCTTATACCCATCTTAAACCTCACTTAAGCCCTACTTTGATTTTTATGCCTACATCTCCAACTAGCGAAAATTGACAGTGACGTCTCTGTATGATGGCTGCAGAGCTGGTCACTTGATCCGAGAAATGCTAATACTTGTATAAGAAACTGACTTTTTAAATGTTTGGGAAAGAAATATAATAACCTTTGGGACACTGAAGTTAAGAACCGTTGTTATTATAGCTTTTTTTCAAAGCAGCCTTGTTGAACAAAATGCAGATAGTATTCTTACCTCTTACTTTTGCTAGTTCCCCCCCTTCACTTACATTTGCTGTTCTCCTGCTTACATTACAGACTCCTTCCAAAGATATTAAGTTCCTGACTGCATTCTTTTTGATTTCCACCTCATAACACCAGAAGACTCATCTTTTCTAGGAAAACTTCTTCTTGAATAAAAAATGAGTCTACGGTGTGGTGTATCTGCTGATTTTATAGACCTACCCTTGAGAGTTGTTCCTGCTTTGCTTGCAAAACCAAGGCCTTGAACTGGAAAAACTCCTCTGTTGTACTTGACAAAGGGGTCAACATGACACAAGTAGGATTGCCGATGATAGTTTTCATAGTAAAATCCAGTTACTGAGTGGCAGTATCCTATATTATTCATTTTCAGGACAAATACTAACACTTTTTAAAGCTATAGATGTGCTAAGCACATGCTGCCTTTTCACAAGCTCTCCTCTCCCACTCACAACAGAAGAACTAGTTGTAGATGAAGGGGATGAGAGGCTTATGAGAGGTTGAGGCTATTAGGTTGCTTTCATTTGGCTGGATTTTTATATCAATTTACACTTACTCAGAAAAGCAATTGGACACATACTTAGGGCCTGCCTTTTCTTGAATCAGAACTTTAAGAATGTAATGTTCTTTTAATCCGTAATCACCTGTGTCTTCTTTAACTAAACTTTGCCAAAGTTCTGTAAGACATTTTGGAGGATCAGACCCTGGGCCTGTAGGATTTCTCCTGATTGTTGACAGATATTCTTGGTTGTAGTAATAATATCTCCTGGAATTTTCAAACCTCTATCTTCTGTCTGTCAACAAGTAGCTTGTGCACAAAAGCCCTTTGGCACATGCAAAGTTGTAACAAAATAGGGCATTTGAATGCCTGACTTTCAGTTACACCTGTGTATGCAGCTGTGTTCGTTCTGTCCATAGACAATGCAGGGAAAACCTGGAAAAAAAATGCCATAAAAAGGAAAACGTTTCCCAGACACCAATTTAAGGTGAGAATGAATGAGAACAAATGGCAAGTCTACATTAGTTATGCCAGGCTGGATACAAATAGATAGTGTTATTTCACCAAACTACAGCACAGTCAAATAGCTGGCTAGCAGACAGGTAAATGGGGAAGCTCATGTTTTACTGAATTTTATCAGTATATGGGAGAAAACTTCACTTCTTGTGCAATTAAGTGAAAGGATACTATTCTTCTGTGCACACCTATAGTCTCAGCTTGACACAGGCAGCCTTGAAAGAGAATCCTCTTGAAGAGCCTTTGCTGAGAGGACTTTATATGAGCTCCCACTTGAATTGAAAGCTATTCCACCTGCTATCTGGCAGAAAGGCAATGTGCCTAATTAAAAGCAGACATTTCAAAGACTATGAGTACCCAGCAGGGTTTTGAATACTGAGAGTAGTGAAGGGTTCTACCTCATCTACACACTTTCCACCCTGTAAGGACTCTGGAGAAATTAACTAGTGATATTTGGTTATTATTAATCCTTTTTACAATGGAAAGAGTATCTCAGTAAGCTTTTGGTGCCAAGAACCTGTTGTTTCAAGCAATTCACTAAGCAGGCTCAGACACTGTAAGCCCTCCCTAGTTAAAGCTTCTATGGTTTAATTTATTCCAGAGACTGGATAAGCAATGGTGGGAAGGTGAAAATTCTGTGTTTTGGGATTCAGCTTAGTGGGAGTGAGAAATTGTTTTTCTTTCCAGGCTCAGAAGAGAAGCTGATTGCCATAGAATAAGTTCTTCCTAGGGAAAATGTTTTATTGGTATCAGAGACACATTTGTATTTAAGGTTATTAATTCCAAATTACTTTTTCTTCAACAAAGACATGTTATTAGATACTACAGATTTATAGTTATTTCATCCCAAATATAGTCTGTGCTTGTTCAAAAATTATTTGTTCTGAATAACTGACAACATTGCTGAGTGAGGGAGTCTAACTTGTTTAACAGAATAAGTGGTAGCAATAAAATGCATATAATGAGAATATAATTGCCTGCCCACTATAAGTTTTCCATACTAGGATATTCAGTCAATGAAAATGATCTTTGGTTCAGAAAAGGAAAAGCATGGTATGCATTGAAAAAACCCAAATATTCAAAGAAATCACATGCTGATGACATCCCTTATAGGCCATATAGTAACAGAGATGTCTTTTTCTTCTACAAATGTGAGAACTAATCACCAACTAGTAAAAGTGCATTTTACATTAATAAACTTAATTCAAACCAAACAAAGTTTTTCATTCATTCTCTCTCATTACAAGCCAGTCCTCAACACAGACATGGACTAGATGACCGCTTCACATCCCTCCAAGGCTTATTTTTATGCCTCTAAATTAAAGTGAACAATTTTTTTTAAGTATTCTCCTCTCACCTTTGAAATACTATATTTTCACTGTTTTCCCCATAGAAGATAAATTCACATGTAGTCTCCCATTTGGTCATTTGAGCATAAGTAATACTTCGCTGCCTTGACTATTCTGTCTACAAACAATACTGTCATTTTCTCAGAGAGTCTGATTCTGGAATGTATAAACCATGTAATAAAATAGCATTGCTTTTATACAGTTATTCATATGAACATATGTATTTCCATATGAATAGGGTTGTAGAATCAAGCCAGAAACATGCAAGTCACCACATAAGGATTTATTATAGGACTGAAGAGGGATAACTGCATGAATCTGTAAAACCCATTGTATTCTTGATTGTATTTTGAACCTCCTTTTGTATTAAAGGTTTACAAGTTATAAAGACACCCTACGAGAATTGCCAGACAGTGTTTTAATAAACATAGATCCTAACTGAGCAACCCTTCTGCACATGCATAAATCCAATTCATTTCCTCTAGTATCTGATTTCAGCTGAAGTTCAATCCTGTCAGTACAAGGAACTAGCTAACCCCCTGTACAACCAGGACAAGAGCAATGAAAAAATGAGTAAATATAAGTATACAGATAATTATAGTGGATTAAATGGGTGACATACTAGAATGGGATTTCCTTACGTCACCCTTTTTCTCTCCACCATCCTAGGTCACTTTCTACCACAGCCTTGTTTTTCTCCATACTGCCAACTTGGAAATCTCATGTGCCTGAATACTCTGCAAAAAGCAGCACAACTTTAAAACTTGCTGTGGTTCATTCCCTGATAAACTATTAGGGAGCTATGTAAGAGTGGTTAGTGGTGATGGAAAGAGAAGAGTTTATCCTGGCAATTCAGAGTTGCAGTGAACACTGTAACCACTTGCAGAGGCTCTCCAACCTTGTTACCTCTGCTACACGGTGCAATGGAACCAGGCAATCAGCAGCCAGAGTAACCTTTGGCAGCCTAAATGCTCTTAGACATGTCTAAATGACAGGTAAGGTTTATGTAGCTGCACAAGTGGGGAGAGTCCTGATGATGTTTCTTTTATGGAGTACTTTAACTGCTAAACTTACTACAAGAGTGCTCTATGCCTTCAAGTATGTGAATAGTAGATTAGTTGTTTGTTTATGGCAGTCAAAAATAGGTGGCTGGCTAACAGAAAATTTCCTGAGTTTTATGAGATCAATAAAACTTGTTGTTGTTCAGAGCACTTGGCTTTTGCTAGTAGTTTCTTACATCAGCTTTAATCAGGTTTCTCCCTGCATCACTGTAAGGGAGGCAGAACTACCAGTTTCTTCAGCAGCTGTTACAGAAAGTCCAATCTAGGTCCAGGCTTAATGGCCTACTGGAGCACCTGTGGATGCACTTGAGTTCTTTGTTGGACTGGGGTCAGCCTGGGTGACAATACCTCACCAAGGAGACAGGCACCCAGTCCCACTTTCTTTGGAGGCATTTCCATGGTCTGAGATTTTTTTTTTACTTTCATGTGATGCTTTTTGTTTTGTTGTGTTGTGTTTTTAAATTGGGGATAAGATCTCCAGAATGAAAACGCGTGATATCCTCTTGTATATGGAAAACTTCATAAATAAGAACAGATGCTTCTAGTGCAGAGGTATTAGAAAGGCATTTCTTTTGAAAACAGCAGTTAGAGCCTCTTCATAACTATCCTCCCTCTGTTGGATGATGAAATGGCTGAGCACTGAGACCTGAGGTGGGAAGGCCCACTAACCAGTTCCTTCCTCTGTAAAGTAGACACTAAAGAGGAATGTGATCCAGATCCTCTCTTGGGCAACTTCTACCACACACCTTGGGTCTGAGTTCAAAACCACTGAGGTCAGCTGGATGACTTCTCTGCAGTTCAGGGAATATTGTATCTAACGTAGACTTGGAAAATGTAAAGGAGGCATTCCTGGTTTTGCTAAGGATGTGGGCTGGTCTCATTAATCATTGCCTTAGAAACAGACAATCAGTGCTACGTTTAAACTAAAAATTTAGAGAAAAGTAGAAAAGAAGGTCAGAATAAACAATGAGCCCATTTGCATTCAGATCCCATTTTTCACATCACCAAAACATAAAGCAGGGCCTACGGAAGAAGAAAGATTTAGTGCTGGCTTCCTTCTAACAAAGCTGTGACTAATGGCATTATAACTTATTTTATTTTTTAAACCAAAGCTAAAATGAGGGAATAGGAGGAAAAAGTCTTACAAATAGAGCTTACATCATGCTTATAGCCTCTCAGGCAGCCTGCATAATGGGTGCCTCCCTTACCCCTTTCTCCTGTAGGATGGATCTCCTCTGGTTTCCCTGGTTGCTTCTTGTTAAAACAAAGACTGCTGTACACTGTGCGTCTTTTCACTGATGACATTGTATTTTTGCATTATTTGAGAACCTGGATACAAGTCCACACCTCCAGCAAAACAAATAAACAAATGGAAAAAAAACCCCACAAGGGTCATTTGTTAATGTCAGCCTAGGTAAAACACTCTTTAGAGGCGTTTTACTCATCCTTTTACTCTAAACAGCAGAATGAGGTTCTGAACAGGCTGATCATATACCAATGCCATTTGAATTTGGTTTGAGTTGATAGGGAGCAAAATGAATTCATTTACTGCATTATAAAATAAAACATAGTTCAAGACTGAATGTAACCAATGACACTCCCTTTCACTAAAAGTAAAACTCACATTTTGAAGTACATGAAAATTCTTCTTTTTAAAGGTATATGACCATTCAAATTACCTTATTTAGCTGGTTAAAAACTGTTTTAGTTGAAACCCTGGCTTAGGTGAGTCAGTAAATATTTGTACAACTAACATCACTAAAGGAAAAATTATGCAAGGCAAGTTTGCTTTTGTTTAGGCAAACAGAATGATAAAAATAAAATTGTGTCATGTAAAATTAATGCTTAGTGAAAACTTAACTTTTTCAAGTACTGTTATTAGGCAAAGCTATAGATCTGTCAGCATCATCTTAATATCAAATGCATGAAACAGAACCTTTGCAGTATCATAGCAATAATATTAGTAGATTCGAGAGGTACATGCTTTCAGACATACAATTTCATATTTAAGAAAAACATTCTTGAATTAATTTGATACCAAAGAGTTATTTTGTTCCAAGATTTCAGAATAAATTGAGGTAGAGCTGCAGGAAAAGACAAAATACGCTAGCTGAGGTCTTCCAGGACAATAAAAAGTCTCGCCTTTTCACAGGTTTTCCACATTCATCTCTGATTTGGAATGATAAATCCACATTGCTGGAATTTTCCAAAGCATACCATTGCAGGGGATTATTAGATATATTCCTAAATTATCTGGGATTTTATAAAACTCCATAGCCATTTCTCAGTGACTTTCAATAGCATTTAGGATTTCCAGAAAGGCCTCATGTACTTATCTGGAATGTGAGTCTGAGAACCTGAGAAGGTTTTGCTGCCATTTCTCAAAAGCTTTCATATGTTTAGCTGATGTCGTGGTGTTGGGTCATAGGCTGGACTTGATGACCTTGGAGGTCTATTCCAGCCTCAATAATTCTGTGATTCTGTGATATAGGTAATTTGTAAGTACTCCAACATACAAATTGCAAATTTGGATAGGGTTCTGGCATGTTCAGCACATCCTGAATAAGCCCAGGAACTAAAACAAAAGAGAGTCTGAGTTCCGAAAGACTCCTCATTTCTTTTAGTTTTGAGGGCCCTCTTCTTGCCATAGTTCAGCTATGGTGTCCACCTGACATGACACCAGCCTGCCTGTTCATGTCTTCATGTGTATTCTGATCACCTGTGAATCTGCAAGCCAAAGAGCTGAAAACCCTACTCCAAATACGGTAAAAAAAGAGAAGGACGAGACCCGGAGCAGTATGAAGTAATGGGGGATTCAATCAATGTCTAATGAGGGGGCTAGAAGATCCTTAGAGGCATCGTTTCCCCCTTCCCTAGTGACAGGCAGCTGCCTTGCATCTGCCCCCGGGCTGCAGCAGGGTCTGTGCAGTGAGCAGGGTGACAGGAGGAGGTGGAGGGGCCACAGCAGCCCCTCTCCAGCCCTGAGGATAGCACCGACAGCCCTTGCACCTGCTGTGTCTGGGACTGCAGCCCAGTCTTCTCCTGTTTTACAGGCCACCGGTAGGTCTCAGAGGAAACAATTTATTATAATAGGGGTCACTGTGTTCCCAGGTCAGTCTGTTATATCCGTCCTTGGCTACTCACGGAGATGACTTTCTGTCCTTGTTGAAAGGAAAACAGCTTCGTTACCGGGTTTGGCTGGGCTCTAGGGGTTTGTCCTCTTCACGTGACCCTGGCCACAACACCTGATGTTACAATACCAGCTTTTCTCAGCTTTTTGACTTGGAAAGAAGAGTAAGATGAACTTCCCTGTACTGTGGTGCCATGCAGCAAATGACTGTGAGTCTCAAATCCTCTGATAAAGAGGACCTTGGAGAAATAGAGATGCCATCCAGGCTCCTTGCCCAATTTAAGTCCCTTTATGGAAAATTCCACCAGTTGTTATACTGTTTTCATGTTTATCTACTGAATCTGCATGGCTTCCTGCTGTGACTCCTTGGTGGCCAGAGAAGGAGTAGAGAAATTTGCAATAAAAAAGCGTAACAGTGGCAGGGTATAAAAAACTAGCTTTTGAAAATGCTTATTTACCAAGTACAGTGCTAAAAGCAGATTATCTACAGATTTTTATGTATATACAAGATGCACTGGATATTTCAGTGCTATTTTGCTGAGCACCTTCAGCTTGGAGAATCATCTGGTTTCCAGAAAACTTCTGATCAAGAGTTGCAGTCTCTTAAATCTACAGAAGCAGAAATTAGCCTTTCCAGGTACCAAACCTGTATTTACTTTTAATTTAGGAACTTTTATTCTTTTCATGCTAAACAACAAGAAAAGGTCCCAGACATTCAAAAGAAAAAAACCCAACCACCAACAAATAACTTGTAGCCATTAGGCTGCAGGCAACTTTTTACTTTTTGAAGTTATTTTTCAGCAGTCGGTCTCCTGCTTCCCACAAATAAGTAGGTCCATCTCATCCCTGCTACCTCCACAGCTCTGTAGCAGTGAAGGACCTCCAGGTAGAGCCATGAGTCAAACATGTCCCTCCCTGAGGGATGGTGCTGGAGGCAAACAGCCTCTTGGGCATCGGAAAGAGATGGAAAGAACCAGCCAACCCACAGAGCCAAGGCAGCAGAAAGCCATGCTACTTGTGCTGCCAGAGTAGAAAATGGTATGTGCCTGTGATGGAGAGAAACACAAACCCAGAGGCAGCATGTTTTAGTGACATTTTAAGAAAACAGCTGCCAGCAGGAGGTAGGAGAGCTGGAAAGGGCAGAGTGTAACAAATGCACTGAAGGGTTACAAAGATCTGCGAGCCTTTTGCAAAGGTTTTGCAAAAAGATCTCCCAACCTTTCAGAAAGGTTTTCTTGCCTGCTTTAGTGGAGGCAGTCAGAGGCATAACAGAAAGCAAAGAAAATACAAGTTGAACATTCACAGTCAGTAGATACTGTTAACAATCATTAAGCACTGTCGCCTGAGTCAGCAAAATACCAGTTGTCTCAGCCCTAAACTAAAACACTACCTAATAACCTTTCGAAGTACACCCTTTTCTACGAAGAGACAGTTCATTATTCCTGTTTTCATTTTCTAGGGGGTTTCTCAAAGGTACAGACAGTACCAACATAATGTGAAAGACACACAGTCATCTGACACATTCTGACTTTACAGAAAAAAACACCAGAATGGTTATTCTGCACTGGTTTTTAAGTGTAATAAAATTTTCATAATCAGCCAGCAAACCTCCCATAGAAAGACTTCCTACTACCACTTTCCTCCTACTTCTGTAAAACTGTTGTGAAAAAAGCTGGTAAATGATGAGTTTAAATTGCATTTCAGTAACATAAGTAGGCTGCCAACAAAAAGGAACTTTACCTAAAGTATCTTTCTGAGTCTCAAACAAAACAAAGCCTATCTTATTTTCACATCAGTTTACATGCTGTAATCCAGAATTCTTCTATGTTTCATTTTGTTTGAAGAAGTAAAAAAAGGTTTTACAGGAATTTCCCTTTTTTAAAAAAATGACTTAATTAGTCCCAAAGTTTGCATAGATTTCAAACAAAAGATCAAGTGCAGTGAGACATAGCCGTTCTTTGCTTTGTTTACCCATCTGTTTCTCTGCATTTGGAGCAAGGAGGAAGCATGGCAGAACTATTTAATGCAAATGGTACTGAGAATATGGAACAACTTACCAGTGTTGGGAGCTAGTGAAGAGCATACATGTGTTCAAATTACCGGAGATTTGTTTCTCTGGTAGGGAGGATTGAGGGATGAAAATGCAAAACCATGGGATTCAGCTAAACTAAACAAAGGAATTGATACTATATTTTGGACCGGATGCCTTTTTCCTGAAAACATTTTGCTTCCAAATGATTCAGGTGCAAACTTGTTGTCTGCTGAGACTGAGAGCCAAGAGCCCTTGATATTGCTTCTGGCTGTGACACGTGACTGCAGGCAGCAGGTTTCTAGTTGTTTTTCTTCTGATGCAAGTCTTACTTTTTTTACCTATAAAGTATGTGCACTGGGAAAGGAGTCCTACAGGCTTCAGCTAAGGATTGGATTTTGGCCAGGCCTGAGTGGGTACAAAGAAAGGGAGAGAAAGATGGGCCAGGTGTGGGGGTTGTTAGTGAGCTGCTTCATGTTGAACAGGGAGGCTTCTGGGTGCAAGGAGGCTCCCTGAAACCAGCTGTAGATTAAGCATTAGTTCTGTAGAAAAATCTGTTGGGCAAGAGCAATGGTTATGCCACCTGCATAACATAAAGCAGAAAAACACATACTCTTCTGAGGCAAAACTCCTCTGACATCCACCGAGGCAACACAACTCTGAATCACCTGAGGACTGAGGTTTACCTACAAGGCATTATCTCAGCCCAGATGATTGCAAGGGCTTTGATATTACCTCAAACACAGAACTGAGCTAACATGTCTGCAGGACTTCTAAATTAGAGCTGGCTCGAATCCAGGCAGTTCGGAGCATAAGCAAAGGAGCCTCAGGTCTGTCTGAAGTGTCCGTATAGATGGATTCTCAGATAGGATGCTCTGAAGTGTTGCCTCTTGTGGTTACAGTTAGCATGTGGGTGGCTGAGTTCTCTGAATCACACATTGTAGAAACAGCAGTTTGACAGTTCCATTAACAATATAGATGTGTTTGGTTTCAGTATGAAAACGCTTCTTTTTGGAATTCCCCAGATCTAAGGAATAGGTTGAAGGAAAAAAAAAAGAATCTGATTCAGAACTTGAAAGGAGTTAATGTCTTTCCCACAACATTTACTACTGGGAAACATTACTAACTTTTACTATAAGAGCTATTGACCAATAACTCCTAGTGTTTCCCTGGTAGTCCAGCAAAGTATAAGTAAATAGGCTGGAGAATTAGAGTGTTTAGCTTTCCAACATTAAAAAATAAAATTAAATCCCACCTTGTGCAATACCAAGTGCCTTCAAATCTGCAGGAAGTGTTGGAAAGCCGAAATAATGGCAGAGCCATTCACGAGGCCATGTGAACGCAGGGTACTCACACCACAACATAATGAAAGCCATCAGAGCTCCAGCTTCATGTGGCTTTCACGGACCCACAGTGTCTGCTTGCTTTGTTTTGGAATTTTGCCTCTGCCCCATACAAGTCACTGCTTCAAGAGAAACATGTAAAGGAGTCACTCTGGGTTTACAGAGCAGGAACAGCAGGAACATCTGAGCTGAACCATTCCAGGTGCTTGTTAAAACAGGTTTAGCCAAATGAGAGAGAAGAAAGGTCCACAAGGGTTATACTGTAGAGAACAGACAGTCTGATATGCCATTGCCTTGAAGTCTTTTCAGTCATTAATTTCCATATGTGCAAACCGGGAACAAGACTCTGCTGCATCGTAATTCCTTGGCTAGTTATAATGGGGACTACTCCATACAGATTTAAAAAAAAGGACACAACAGAATATAGGACCTCACTCAGCCTTTACTTCCATGGAAAAGTACAGCTTGTGCACAATGATATGCATCAAGGCTTTTTGTCAAGGGTATGCGGATTTTCCTTACCCACTAAATGTTTTCTCCTTGATACTTAAAACCCAACAGTAAGTGAGACTGCTATACTGATCTTCACTAGATATTGGTCTGAACTAGACCGACGAGTGGAGTGATGAGTTAAAGATCACAAGAAAGTGTAGACAGACGTTCTAAGCAAGACAAAAAGCCCTGCAATGAGAATTTAACAAGAAGAGCTCTTCTGAAGATACAAACAGGAAAGGACTGGGTTTTTTATGTCATCGTGAAGTACAGGAGGGAGGTGCTATCTGAGCCCTGTAAGTAGAAACTTGTATGAGCAGACAAAACAGAGCTGGAGTGAGGTCACGCCTTTGTCAGTGCCACTCAGGAAGCCTGACTTCACTCTGTGGGACCCCAGCAGCGATGTTCTAGACAGCAGCCCTGGGTCTGAATGACAAATGCTTCAGCAGACAGAGGATAAGTATAAGGAACTGACTATAAACAGATAACTATTATTCAGCCTTTATTACAGTGTAGTTGCTCAATGTGGTTCATGTGGATTTGCCTAGGCGCAGAAAATATGCAGCAAACGTTGACAGTATTGAAAACTGATAGACCTCAACATGTGATTGTAAAGACACACTTATTATCAAGCAAGACTTTTCTGCTACATACCAAAGAACACAATTCTTGGCACAACACAATTTAATATTTTTATCAGTGACCTGGTAATAGACATAAAAATCATAAAATGAGTTTGAAGGCAGTCTAAGCTTTAAAATGGGCTGGACCCTGACATGAAGAATTTAGGATCCTGAAGATTAAGCATTGAGCAGAGCAGTACATCTGTAAACAAAGGCCCTAGAAGAGGAACATTCTCTCCAGAGAAGCAGGGACTTTTCAAAAGCAAAGGGAGAAGCTGCTGCTGTTAATCAGCTAATGTGAGTTCCTCATGTGGGGCTCTGCCCAACAGTTTTGTCAAGTCATGTTGTACGTGTATTTTACATTGGCATGAGCAGTATTGCTTTGTCCAGCTGCAATATCCACATCTTAGAGAGAATTTTGATAAATTGAAGGAGGCTAAGACAAAGACCCTGAGAATGACTGAAATACTGAAAAACAGATATTTGTATAGGCAGGAGGTCCTTACTGTGTTTTACCCTCCCAGTGAAAATATTAGAGTGATGTGGCTATTGTCTATCATTTTACTGACTAAGAAAGAGAAGTAGCAGATCCTTCAGACTAGCAGGCAAAAGTTTAACAAGGTGAGATGGCTGGGCACTGCAGCTGAATGAATTCAGTTTAGAAGTCAGATGCAACTTTTTAACAGTTAAGGTTAATAAGCATTGGAACACCTTACCAAAGGCTGTCATTTCTTCCCTGGAAATATCAAAATACTGCTTTTAATTAGTCAGATGGGTCAAGCTGAGTATTTTGGGTGTGAACACATGGCCTTTCTCAAGCCCAAACGTACACAGACTCCAAATTTTATGTATAAACTCCTGCACGTACACCTGGAGGCTCAGGTTTGTGAGCTTCCCAGCTGCAGCAGGGGAACAGGCTCAAGCACAAACTACCCCTTAACGTCCTCTGCTTTCCCCCTGCCTTGGGCACAAGTCAGCAGCCAAAGAAGAAGGTAGCAAGACTGACGACAGGCTGCCATACAGCTGCCAAACACAAAGACAGTGCAAACACTCATCCCTCGTCACACAACAGCAGCTGGAATCTTGTGGTAGACCCTGCAGTGATTGTACCGGTCGATTTTCCAGGAGGAAAAGGGTGGGTTTTTGTTGGGAAGGGTCATGGGTGGGACATTGTTTTGTTATGTTTTCTTTTAAAACATGTCACCATATGGTTTCCGTGTTTTGAAGTAGTGAACTCCTGCTCTGTGCAAAGAAGAACGGTTTTCCTACACAGGGTATGGGTGAGTTTTTATGAACCATGGAAAGTCATGCTGTTCATTGGCAAGGGCTTGAGTACACACATTTTTCAGTTCATATTGGAGAATATAAAACCCAGTAAACATTAGGGAGGAAAGAAGGTTGCCTGGTGTGGTTATGATCTGGACCATGACATGCAGATTTCAAAATGTCCTCTTGGGAGAAAAAAAATCTGGAAATACAGCACATAGGGAGGCAGAGAAGTGGAAGGGTTCTGAGAGAGAATAGGTAATTTGGGAAACAGACTTGAAGCTATGATGAAATCCTGTAACTCAGGCTACATAGGAGAGCAAAAGTTTGGGTTGATTTAAAGGTTTCTTGCCCTGTTCTCCAAACACCTTGAACGGTAGGCTGCCTTCATTGCTGCACGGGTTTTTTATGCTGCTTTGTAATCTATTCCAAGTCACAAGTGGTAAGAATGACATTTTGTAGTATGATGTATAGTGGAGGTAGTATTGTTGTCTAGTGGACCTGCTCTGTTTTTCCTCCCGCTGAAGATCATGATAGCTGGATTTTGAAAGGACTAGTTGTAAGATGAACTGAAAGTCAAGCTATTCTCTGCTCTGTCCATATGTTATATCTGCTAGGCACTTCATTTGTTTATTTCTTTGCAAAATTCTTTGCAATGTGGCTGCTGAAGATTTTCAGTATTCATATTTGATTATATTCTGGGTGTCCAGTAAAGAGGTAAATAATTTCCTGCGGTATATTGGAGTGTCATGTAATAGAGCTCTGGGAGGATTTAACCATTCCTTTTAAACACACCCCCTCCCGGAACAATGATGAAAATGGAGTCATGATACTTTGCATTTTCCACCATTTAACTTCCTGAAATGGAAACCATAATGAAATATCATGCACGCTATAGTACTGTATGGTCAGGAAAACTAGACAAAGTCTTCCATTGTACCACTCTGGTTGTTACGGGAGAGGATCTGCCTACATTGGTGTAACAGGATGTACTGCATATTTTGTAGTTTTGCCCGGTGCTCCAATCCCTGTGGGCTAAACCTTTTCAACAACAGCAATAAAAGAAGAAAAAGACTGGGGCCCTTCTCTTACACCACTTTTATTTTAGGGGGATATTAAGTACAAAGTTTCACTCTCGGTGGAAATTGTCCAACTGACTCCAGGATACTGTGTAATCATTAGGAACTGGAAAAACTCAAAATGCCTGTCTGTAGTGACTTGGATAAGCCCTGCTGGGTGCATTCCAGAAATGAATATTGCAGCTGTGATGAGACTTTTGTTGGTCTCTTCTTTCAGGGTGAATTGTGCCCTTATGTCCAAGGCCAGCATAAGCCTTATGCACCATTTGAGACCCATTTAAGCCCTTAAAGTAAGACTAACATAGCATTTTAATGTTACATGGACCTCCTGGCCCTTTTGATGGAAGTGCATGCATCATAAGACGTGCTAAAAATATATTCACAACACTACCTCCCTGTCTTACATATGCATTCTCTTATCATTTCTTCATATGGCATCCTAGCCTGCAAAAGTGTCTAAAACATTTGCATCTGAAAAGGAATATTATGTAACCTTCGGCTGACACTGCAGCCTGTTTGTGTCCTTCTAATGTTCCTTAACAGTAGTAGCAGGACTGTTCACTCTAGGAAGCAGGGCAGATGGATAAGAGGAGTTCTGGACAGCAGAAAAATTGGTGCTAAGGACATGACATCCACTCAGTATTGACTTTAGGTGGATTTATTTGGTCTAGCTCTAGTCTAGTCCTATGCCTGGTATGCCCATGGAAACTTACCTGCAGGTTTAGTTTCATCCCAAAGAAATCCTGTTTGTGTGCTCCATGACCCCTACCTGGTGCAAACCAAAGCACAGTAAGTAGAGATGATAGCGAGAGTCACTCCAAAAGCACATTCCTGATGCTATCATAGATGCACCCTGTGTGCACCTGCATGCCCTCTTAGACAATATAAAAGACAAACAAGTGCTCACAAAGTGATCCTACTTGTGGATTTGTGTTACAGAACTACCTGTGCAGAGAGCAAGTTGCAGGGTCTCCACATTTCTCTCCCATGGCAAAGATTTCTATTTCAAGTGAAGACAAGCCAGATGAAGCTTTGTGACAAGCATTGGTGCCACCTGACAACGCTCCCCCTGGTTCCTGCCTCAGAGGACCTGCAAGTTCTCTCTCTCCAGGTTTCAGGGCAAGCAGGATTCAGATGGAAAAATCTGTGCACATGGCAACATTAACTTGATATCTTAAGTGGTGCAGTGTGTGTGTTAATGCCAGGTGAGATCTGGCAAGTGCAAGTTTGTTTTAAATTTCTCTTTAATCACTCTTACAGTTTTAACTTTGAAGTCTAGGGAAGTACATTTTCTGGTTTATGCCTCAGATGACATGGAAAAAGATATTCCACCTACAGTACTGGAATATCATTTATAGATGTGTAAATTCATAAAGCTACGCCTCTAACAGTTTGCCCACATGGAACTACCCCAATCTGCATCAACTGAGAACTTGACTGAAAAGAAAGAAAAAAAAGAAGAAGAAGAAAAGAATATTTGAGGCATTTATTATAATTGTCCCAGTACTTCAGATTCAGCTATTCCAGAATATATGCAAGAACATATATCCAGCCTATGTGCAAAAAAGAACAAACAAAATTTGGGTAGAGGTGAGGGGAGGCTATTTGCCTGCTAAAACAGTATTGAATTAGCTTTTGTTTAGAAGTGGGTCATTAAAAATTTTAAGGCACATAGCTGGCTGAAAGGCTGAAATGGAGCTGAGAGGACAGGGAGAAGCTAAGCATACAAATCTTTGGAAAAATATTTAAAGAAATAATGATAAAAAGCGGTAAGATTTGGAGGGGTACAAGAATACTTGGATTTACCCAAGTTCTGTTTTTCTACTACAGATGTTCTGCTAACTAGAGCAGAGATGTTCAGAGACCACATATTGGCTGTAAAATTCTAAGACTGAGATTAATTAAATGTCTGCTGCTCCTCATACAAACTAGACTCCAGAGTTTTTCAGGCCTTCCAGTCTTCTGAACGAACAGCTGTTGAATACATCATGTGCATATCTTGTGCTCTTAAAATGTATTTTTATAACAAGTGTCATTTTTTTATAAGGAAAGTTTAACATCTTACCCTTCCTCTGATTATCTTGATGCTGCTCAGTAAAAAAAAAAAAAAAAAAAAGGATAAGGATTTGATACTTACTGTACTAACATCTGATACTTCCTGCAGAGCACTGCCTCCACCCAACATATGTTTTTAAACAAAATTCATAGTAGGTTCAACGATCACAATTATTCACTTACGTTACGGTTTATATGAGCTCATTTCTTGCATCAGTTGTTGGAAGGTGAGGACCCCATTCCAGTCTATTCTCTAGGTCAATACCTACGAAATACTATATTTGTGCCTTCTTTTCCTTCTGACTGGACAATGTCATAGCTTCTTTTGAACAGTAAACTCACTCCTCCTCTGGATCCTGCTACGCAGGCAGGAGGTATACTTTTATTATGTGATATATTTTTATATATGATTATTCTTGCAGAAATATATTTTCCTCCTTCATAAGTGGATACCCTAACAACCTGATTTCTAGCCAGGCAGGCCTCAGACAGTTTCCTATTTTAATTTGATACGATACCCACAAATTCACAATATTCTTGTGTTGTTACACTAAAACAATACAGCTATTTAAACGGTGCCCAACCCGGCTTTAACACTACACCCCTTTACGGCCGCCTCCTTAGCTCTTACAGAAAAATGAAGCTGATGTCAAACATAAAATTTTCAGCCTGCTGGAACTGTTATATACTTGATACATTACTTACACATGCCACTTATAAAAACATAAACCCCAAGCCAAAGGCGTCTCCTTCGCTCCCACATGGCTGTAGTTGAAGAAGATGTCATTGACCATAAAGAAGCAAGTAAAACATTTTGCCTTAAAGCTACAGTGCTTTACACCAAAAAGACTTGCATTTCTTACCAAATATGACTGCCTTAAGCTCATGAGTTTATTGTAACTTAAGATATTTCTGTTCTAAACCTGGCCAATTACAACAGCTATGGGTGGTCATATGCAGTGGTGGCTTGTGAGGGGCACAAAGGTACAACCTGATTAATGCCATCCAGGAACTTGCTCACTGAGGAACACTAGCCTGTGTCTTCATTCTGAAAATACTTCTTAATTGTTTTTCTGTGGTAGACGTTACTTGACCTTTAAATACATAATATAGGACATAAAAAAAACCTTGGACTGGACTCCTTAGAAATACCAGCTGTGTGTGGAGGAAATACCAGCCACTTAAATGAGAGAACCTGTAGCCCATAGCAAGCTTCCCACTACTGCCTTTGCCATGTGCAGTATGAGAAGAATGAAGTTAGCTCAGTCTCCAGAAGCACTCAGTTCCCAATGTGTCAGATAGGACTGGCAGGAAGGATGCACCAATAATGGTGATTTTAGCTTATTTATCAACCACAAACCCATTCAGTATCAACAAGCAAGTTAGAGTCAGTCAAAAGCACTGCCAGGAGGTCTCCATCTGAATGGGTTTTCATAGCCTTCAAGCCACAAAAAGACACATAGTCCAAATAAGGGATAATGCTGACTACGCTGCTGTCCCAGGGTGGGGGTCAAAGGCTGCATAACTTATTCCAAATGCCAGTATATCTAGTCCTTTACAGAATGCTAACCAAAATATTCATCTTTAAGAGTTCTTTGCAAAATTACTTATAATGGGTATTTTATTTAATAAGGAACATTTTAGAAATAAATGCCTTCAGTGGTTTTAATACTTCACCATAGGAAGGCTTTAAAATTAATAGACTCAAACATTACAATCTTAATGTTTGTATTGTTAAAACTGCTGACGACCAATAACCACAGTGGATTTGAAAGGCAGCAAAGTAGCACTGATAGATTTCTGGGCGATAAAGATTCTAATAGCCTCCTGCTGCAGGCAAGCTTGATCTTGCTGATAAGCATATTGAAAATGTCCCAGAAAGTTAACAGAGGCTTTTAATTCTCAGGAAGGAGGGACAAAACTGTCACATGTTAAGAAGTGTGTTGCTACAGGTTCTTGGACAGGAACTTACTCAAACCTGAGTCCAGTTCCCCACTATAGGCCTGTGCTGATCACAATTCTACCAAAGCTTGTTTGGTTGATATTGCTTTAGAATACGTTGAGCAGGCAGTTTTCTTGGGAATACATAGAAATGTCAGACACTCCTAACACCAGAACAATAAAAGCTGAAGAGATAATTTTTTAAAATTCTAAAGAGGAAGAGTTAATTTAACGGTGAAAGACAGGCAGTGTTGGGTAGGGCATCTCTGCGAGGCCTCGACTACTGTCAAGGGGCTGCAGGCAGACACAGAACTAATTTGTTGACACCTTGGATTCATGGTTTACTACCCCTATTAATGTGTCTGAGAATTGAAAAAGAGGTGATATAAAACAAGATCCCAAGACAGTTTGAAGGACGTGGATAAAATGATTAGCAACGTTGTTGATAACTCTGTGTCTCTCTCAAGCTATTCCTTCACATGAATGCTTATAATGCTTAAAGCAGTATTTCTTTATGTGGCTAAAATACCATATAATCAGGAATCCCCAGGTACCAAGGCTGTTACTTGAAGGATCCGAAAGGGTTTCAAGGACAAACTCAGGGGGTGAAACACAACCTTAATGAAAGCAGCTTGCAGCTCCCAGAGACTCCAGAGGACTGCGTCTTTTTACATCAGGACTGAATTTAGTCCAAAAAGTACAAAACTTGCGTTGTCCCTTAAAGCTAACTGAGGATTTGTGTCTCTCTATCTCTCCACTGGGAAAGGTCAGCTTTGAGATTTCCAGGTCAGAACTGCTTGACATGGATTTAGTGTCATCCACAACTCGGGACGTGCTAACAGGCTTTCTTGTGTAAAGGCAATGCTGTAACTGCAAAAAGAGGCTAAGAGGGCAAAACTGGGAGGAAAAAGAAGATGGTTCGTTTGAGTGATTTATTCTTACACTTCAAGACCCTCAGACTACAACAGGGTTCCTCATGTTGCATGAGACATGACTGACCTATCTTTCCATTATTGCCCTGCTGAGTTATTACAGTTTTGAAAAGTAAATAGGAAAGACCTCATCACCTATGGGGCAATCTGCACAGGCTAATTTGTACCTTCCTGGAAAGCCGAGATCCTTACTTGATAAAACATGGCATTGTGGAAGCTTAGCCATCTTTCCCTGTCATTTGGGAAATCAAAGACAACACAAGAGATGAGCAGTGAGAAGCACCATTTAATTACTGCCAGTCCTCCTAAGCATTCCTGTTTTTCCTAGGCTATACAGCCAGACAGTTGGAATTATGCTGTAGCATGGGAGAACATTACACTAGCCTCTTGCACACATTATGCCTTTTCATTGACAAGCTAACACTTCTAATGAGAGTTTCTGAAGTCGTTATCCAAACTACCTTCCTTATCCCAGATCTCATCTTCAGCACCTCTCCCAGAGGTATCTGGAAGTTTGCACCCAGACATATATGCAAATCCAGGGGTTGATCAGGTCCCAGTGAAGTCAATAAAAATATTTTTCACGCCGAACAGGTATCTAGTAGCTTCAAATCAAAAGTAGAAGCCATCCAAGAAAAAGTAGGAGACAAATTACAGGTTCTTTTTTAAATCAAAATACGCTTTCTTCTTCTCGCTCCCTCCCTTTAATATCTTTTCGACTTTCTTAGCTTTATAACTAGTTTAAAGTAACTGAGAAGATGTTTAAATTTTAAAATGTTGAATAGTCATGGACCAATGGCCAAAAAGTGTCGTATGACCTTCCTAATATATAACTCTTAATTTAGGAACTTACTGACTCCAGTCATGAATTTCTGGTGATGATAAAATACTGAACTGTAGAAAATGGAAATACCAGAAGGCTGAGAAATGAACTTTTGTTCACAGGCATCACCATTTCCGGAGAAATGTAAAAAGAAGAAAGAACACCTGCAAAACTTTGGGGCATTAAATATTTCACAGGCATAACCTCAGGGTTATGTTAATGCAATCATTTACATGGGAATATTAATTTTTGAAACGGCCGATGCATTAGTTAACCGGTTCTTTACGAAAGTGTTAGACCCTTCTGGAAGCTACAGTTGGCGGGTGCTGGTCCCCCATTCTCCGTGCATCCCCCCACCACCACGGTCCTGGTTCTGCAGGGCGTTACAGACGCGCACAGCGGTCCCTGCCAGGCAGAGCGGTCGGGCTGAGATGCTGTTCGCAGGGCAGGACGAGAGCGGAGCGCTGCATACCCCCGGGAGTCCCGCGGCTCGGGAGCACCTGTTCCCGGCACCGGCGGTGGGACGCGGGGCGGGGACCCGGCGCGGCCAGCGCTTCTGCCTCCCGTGCGCCTGGCTCGGTGCAAGACCGGGCTCCTGGTGATGCTGGGCCGCGCATCTCCGCAGGAGGGGAGCCAGCGGAGGCCGACTCCTCCGGGGTCCCGCTCCTCTCGCCTTGCCGGGGCCCAGGCTGCCTGCCCGCTCTTGGCCTCTGCAGGGGGCGAGCTGTTTGCCTGTCGCCAGTGTTAAGGTGGACAGGGCAGAGGAAAAAGCAAGCGCGGGCATCTGCCCGTCGCGGTGTGTCCCCGGCGGGGGCACGAAGCGGGGGAAGGAAGACGAGAGGACAAGGGGAGTGGACGCGTGTGTCAGTCAGCGGGGGGGGGAGATGATCGAAGTACCTGGAGTCATTCGAAAGGCCAAAGCCGGCAGCGACTCATCCCCG
>VZZY01007447.1:81159-148241 GCA_013400335.1 Eurystomus gularis
CTCCGTCTCCCGGGCCCGGCAGGTGGAGCTGCTGCTGGTGGCCGACGCCTCCATGGTCCGCAAGTACGGGAAGGGGCTGCAGCACTACCTGCTCACCTTGGCCTCCATCGCCTCCCGGCTCTACGCCCACGCCAGCCTGGAGAACCACGTGCGACTGGCCGTGGTGAAGGTGGTGGCCCTCGGGGAGAAGGAGAAGGGGCTGGAGGTCAACAGGAACGCCGCCACCACCCTCAAGAACTTCTGCAAGTGGCAGCACCAGCACAACCGCCTCGACGACGACCACGACGAGCACTATGATGCCGCCATCCTCTTCACCCGCGAGGTAGGCATCTCCCCGGCCGACAGCCGCTTGGTGTCCCCTCGAACAACGTGTCGTGGGGTGGTTGAGCCGCAACAAGGTCAGCCCGGCCGCCCTCCTGCCTCATCGCCCTGCCTTGCCCGGTGGTTGCCTCTCTGCTCACTCCTTCAGCCTTTCCTCTGGGCTGCACTGCATCTCAGGGACCGGCACCCGCACCCGCACACACTGCTGCCAGGCACGGAAGAGGGGTTGAAAACCCAACAAGTGGTGTGTGCATTTGTGTGCCCCATCTCCTGTGAGGCCATCCCCACTGTGGGTACACAGTCATTCATGCCAGTGTGGTGCTGGGACTCCTGCCAGCGTGGGGAACCGGTAATGTGCCTCATCTGGGGACTTCAGTTGAGGCTGCCAAACTTACCTCTGCTTGAGCGATGACGTTGTTCCATCTTTCTCAGTGAGATATTTGACGCACAGCCCCTCTCTCTCCAGGGAGGTGGTCCACACAAAAAGGGCTGATAGCACTCACTAGCCTAAATTAGTCTCTAACCTAAACCTGTTAGTGAAAATGTAGAAGTACACGCGACTTCCTTGTTGAGTGCGTTGAGATGCTTTTTCCAGCAAGAATAGCTCCACCGCACTGGAAGCCGGCAGCGCTTGTGGTTCCAGGGTAGGACATAAATGCAAACCACAGGTAAACAGAGCTGCAGAAGTTGAGTGAGTTGGGCTGGTGGTAAGGGGATGCAGTCTCTTTCTCATTCCCTGCGTGAAAAATGGAGGTTCTGATCAACTGTGGGTCAGATCCGGCCGGTATTACTCATGCAGAGTACTGTGCCTTGCTCCCTGCCCGGTTGTTAATTAATTGCATTGCCAGAGGTCGTTAAGGGACATTGCTCTAGTAGACATGTGGCCAAGTTTATGCAATGAAGTTCTTCTGTAAGAATATCCCTTCAGCGGTTTGGGTTTGGTGTTTTCTTTTTTTCCCTTCCCCAAGTACGAAAAAAATAACTGCATGACTTTCCGTTCGCTTGAGTTCTCTTGCTTTTCTACATCATAGGAGCTTGCCAAAAAGGATGCTTTGGATGGTTTGTGGAAGGAGTTGCTCCAGAAGGGGGGAAAAAAAGTGCCTGGCTTGCTTTTATAGCTGTAAATAGTTGAAACATTAGGTTGTGTGTCAGTCAGGCATCACTTGTACACCAGGAGCCTTTTTTTAGCAGTTTAAAGCCCATCGGTCCAATTTGCAAGCTTTCCGTTTTTTTATCATTACAATCTGAATGAGAGCAGGCTACCTAGGCTGGGTCAGAATGTCTTGCTTTTTGCTATAAACATCCTTTCTAATGGCTTCTTAATTAAGCCTGGGCCAGAAACCATCACTTTTCACTGAAGTGTATTTTTCTCTGCCAGTATTCCTATTTATTTCCCTGGGATTTATTACAGTGCAGAAACTCTTAGGGTGGCAGACTGTGAATCTTAACATCGATTAAGTTAATTTGGACTGAGATAGGATGTGAACTTAAAGTGTGCTTGTTTTGCAGATGCTTATCTGTAATTCTTTGTGTGGATGCCTCCTTGCCAGAATAAGTGTGCTGCTCACCAGTAATCCATTTTCAAAGGATCCTGAGCAATGCATCTTCCATGCGTAGAGTTACTTCTTTTAGGTGTAGGCAGTACCCAAAGTAAACATCACAGTTCCTGTGGTCTCCTTCCATTCTTAAGATGCAAATATTGCTTGCACTGTTACTTAGGGATGCAAATGCTTTGTAAGAAAAAAGCACAGGCTTCCTTTTCCTTGGTTTACATTTTCACCCGTTTAACTCTGGGGTTAGCTCCCCAGTGCAATTCAGTATAACTTAATCTGCTTTAATGATTTGCTGTGTGCACTCACACATTGTTTGGCATTACATTTCAGTATCTGACCCGGTATGAACATGACTGTAGTTTCTTGCTACATGTGTTCATGATGTTCTTTGCAGGGGGTATATGTGAGTCCATATGATTTTTATATGCTTACACTTGAAATGTCAACATGAATCTATTTGCTCCTCTTGGAATGTGAATACGAAAAGGGTTAAAGGATGAAAAAGCTGTGGAGATGTTTCCTGGAGAAACTTTGAACCAAAGAGAGATTTTTTCCACTTTAGCTTTTCAATGAGAGTGGCAGCAATTGGCAGGAGGATCCAACTTTTACAACTATGTTTTGAATGTATGAAGTGCGTCGCTTAGCTACTAGACGCTAAGCCGTGGCTGCATGTTTTGATGGGCTCTGAATACCGTCATGCTAATTTTTAAACATCCAGATGTCTTCTTCTAAACGGCTTGTTTTTTAGGCATGGGGTAAATGTGTGAGGTACATTTTCCATCTTTGTTTACTAACTGAGGCCACCTTGAACTTTGTGTCTCTGTGTCAACAGGATAATATTTGCAAATCATTTGTCATCTGAATGCATGTCCTCAGCTGTATGTAACTGTTTATGCATAGTTAGAATCTGAATTATGCATTCCTGTTGCCGTACAAGTCTCTAATATAATAATTATCTTCATTCTGGAGTGACATTTAGTTGGATGTTATTTTTGACACCAAAAGAGGCTGTCTGAAAAGACAGTAGCTTTGAGTTCCTTATATAGGAAGAATCCTTTTAGAATTCAGCACCATCACTTCATCCTTTTCTGTTGCCATTACTTGTTTAAAGACAAATTAATAACCGTCGGTAGACTAAGAGTGTGCTGGCAATTCTCCCTTATTATAAAATTAGTACTGGCAGTTCAAATTACGATCATCATCATTGTTCATAGTAGGAAGTACTTCCTATGAAAAAGATTTTTAGAAGGAGATTTACTGATTCTGGATTAAAACATCCACTCACTTTCAGTCATAATTTATACTTAATTTGATAAGGGCTTTAAAGCAATCGTGTTGCAGAGCATAGTAAATAGTAAGTAAATATGAACATGAGTTTGGTTCTGGGTGGTACAGGCATCCAGTTAAACCTTTTTAAGGCTCTGCATTGCTCATCAATGGTGGCAAATACCATGTAACTCTCTGTTAGCGGCAGTGAATCCTACGTTTACTCTGTAGCTGCCAGGTAAGCTACAGTAACTTGTTTGGTCATTATTATCTCCTGGCTAGGAGACTGTGAAAACCTTCAGTGGACACAGAAATTACCTTATTACTACATTTTGGAGAAACTTAGTTGGGTTCCACAGTGACTATTTAAATTCCCAAAATGTAATAAGGAGAAGTGTATTTTTCCAGTGCTCTCATTGTGGGTAATTTTGACTGACATAAAGCCTGACAGAGGTCTGACTTGTCAGTACCAAAAGCTGATAATTTTCTAATAAAACCTGCATGAGCTCTTATTAAGAAAGCTTGGCCTTAACAGCCTTAGAGATTACATGGGTCCCCTGCTGTTCCACTACTTTGTGGTTGAGTCTTTGACAGCAGCTGTGATCTTTTGGGCTGCATGCATCTTCAGAGCATCCTCTGTGGAATATGGTGATGCAGGGATTCAGTCATCTGGTGACCAGGTGAGTCCTCTGCCCTGTGCAGTGGTAGAGAAGCAACTGTATGGTGGGAAGGAGGAAAAGCTTATAAAGCTCTCTTCCCTTGGAGATTAGCTCGCTTTGTTCTCAATGGCAGTGAAGTCAACAGCAAATTTAGAATTTAGTCCTTTTCAGGCTATGTTATTGTGAACTGCACTTGGAAGCTGGAAACAGGTTATCTTCAGTCTTCAGCTCTTTGTGGGCGCAACAAAATACTTGCCAGATTACTTGTCGCAGTAGGAAAATATATTATCCGTGACTTGCAAACCGCACTTGAACTCAGGCTGTTCTTTTCTGAAGTCCAGCCTGCTCTGCAATTATCCTCTAGTATTCATTCAATCTATTTCATTAGTGACCCTTAGTTAATAGTTAGAACTATTGAATGCATTTGGACAAAATCCAGTTCTCTTCCTTTCCTTTCCCCCAGTTCTGAATCATGTGAAAATTAAAATAGATATTTCTCACAGTAGATGCAAGCAACAAGAGAAAGAAAAAATACTTTCCTAAGTGCTTGTTAGCATCATCCGTGATAGTACCATCATGCCTGGCTCTAACAAAAACTTCATATTAGAGCCAAAGGCTGCTGTCCTGCCTTTTTCCATGCAGCAATTACACAGGTCTTGTGTGTGTGATTTAGTTTAACTGTCAATCTGATAGTGCTGTTGAAATTTAACAGCAAGCTTTGGATTATCTCAGCCCTATAGATGATCATTTCATTGCATGGAGCACATGCTTTCTTTGGCTCCAGTTCCTTCTTTTTTTCTTTTCTGTATTATCAGCTTTGCACAGTTATCCCATATTAGTAAAAAAGGTCGTTGTACCAATGGTCAGTAGAATGTACTGCACTAATGTTTGTTATTATTACTCTGAAGAAATTAGAATGTGATGTGTCTACCAGTTTTGTAGTGTTTTCACCATTTTTTTTTCAAATCTAATATATTTAGATAATGTCCTTGTGTAAAATAAAGTGGGACATAATTTGCTAATCTACACAGATGGCGTGGAGTTTCCTCACAGAGGAACTATGGGTTAGCCAAACGCCTTGCACATTTTTCCTTGTTCACTGGTCACCAGTTTCATGACTGAAACTTTGCCCAAATGAAGAGTCCAAAAGATTTATCTGAATTTTGTCAGTATTTTTAAATAATCTGTGGTTTGTGTAGTGCTGCATTTTCTATGTGCTTTAGGAAAAAAAAAGTTTTGTTAATATGTGCATTCAGAGCATAAAAGCTTCATCCAGTTTAGGCTCTATTTCTAATAGTTTGTTGCAGAGTGTCCTGGATTACGAGTACATAGGGTCTTTGAACTATGTAACAGGAGAGTGAGAACATGCTTAAATAACCAGTCTGATGAGGAGGTGGTTTCTGAAGCCACCAAATGTAGCCCTAAAGTTAGCCCAACAGGACATCACCCATACACTGGGTTTTCTTGAATTTCACTGAGGTGTCAGAAAGACAGCTCTGCACATTTGAGATTCAAATGCCCAAAACTCAGTCCTGAATTTAGCATATTAGCCTGAAAGGAAGACAACCTCAAGTTAAACTGCTGGAGGAAAATATGTGACTTCTGTTTTGGTCAGTGTGGCAGATTCCACCAGTCCTGTTTTCCCAGAAGGGTAGCCAGGCTTTGGTCTTTTCTCTCAAAATATAGCCATGGGAGGAAAAAGCAGTAGCCCAGTGAGTCTGATGGCAGTCCTTCCTTACTTCAAAGCGATAGCCAGGCCCTCTCCCTGGTGCCCTAACCTGGACACCACCATTAGCAAGACTCACCAGTGTCTCAGGAAGAGGACTTTTCACAGCAGACTTCCTCCAGGGCAGCCTTCAACCAGTTAGGCGTGTAAAGTCTCTCTTTTTAAGTGTCACTGTATCAGCTGAGGAGTAAAATAGGCAATTCCTTAATTACTTTGTTCACCAGTTAGCCCCTATTTTCAATACCTTTTGTGGCATTTTGTGTTAGGTCTTGTGCTTCTATACATCATGCGCTTCTTGGGTGTCACCCATAATAGTCTCTATTTGCGCGAAACTTAGTTTTCTCCACATATGCTGTTCTGCATTGCTGTGACATTAGTAAACTTTCATCCACTTTGTAGGGTGGGGTGCAGGAGGGTGGATGTGTGGGTCCTGATTACCACCTGACCCCACCTTCCCCTTTACAGGGCTGCGGTGGGAATGCTGCTGCAGGAAGTTGGAAAGTCATGTTTAATTCCTTCCTCTGCTTGAGGGATTTTAGGTCGGTATCACCCACCTCCCAGCAGAGGTCCTTAACCAGTAGATTGTAAGCTGTTCCAGGTGTTCTGGGAACTTTCCACTCCTCTGACCAAAGCTATGTCGCTGTTTAGCAAGTAATTTAAGATTCATATGGTGAGAAGGAGAGAAATTGTGACCTGAAGCCGCTGGCTGGAGCTCACTGCTTAGAGCAAGGCGGTCAGGGTTCCCAAAGCACAGAGAGAAGGCTGTTTCTGTAATTTACCGAAGGACTCTTCAGTGTAAAACACAGAAGCAGGCTAAGGAATAGGGACAAAAAATTAGGTCCCTTCACCAAGTGCCGTAAGCACTAACTGCAGCCTGAGCTACAGAAATCTTTGGCACATGGGCTGCAACAAGATGAGCTACAACTCCCTGTGTGCACAGAGATGTACAGACCTTTGTTGTAGACCATAGTCCAGTGTAGACCATAGTGCGCTCTCCTAAGAAAGATGCTTTTAAGTATCGTCACCCCTGAAAGGAGTTTGAAGTTGGATTACCTTCTTATTGGGCAAAGGCTTTAACTGATGAACCATTGTAAAGAAACCAGAAAAGCGAGAGAACAGACACTCGGAGATGTAGAAGCTGTTAGCTGTGCTTTAAAAGAAGGTGATGTGCAGCTGTGCCTGATAGAAAGCCTAATCTTGTTCGTTTCTCATACATCTGATCTGAGCATGTCTTTAGGCTTCTTTCCCTCAGGGGCAAAGATGGAGAAACATGAAGCATCTCAATCCCAACCAAGCTTTGGTATGAGCTAAGTGCTAAGCTGCTCAGCACTGTGGCACTTTGTGGCCCATGAGGTCACAAACTATAAGCCTTGTGAAGGGTAGATAACTCAAAGACCAGAGGATATGAGAGCCAATTTTGTTCTTCTGCCTTTACATTCTACCGCATGGTCTGCGTGGATGCTTAAATGCTGTTTTGGATCTGGTCCACGGGCTCTGACCTAATATCAGGTTTCACTAAACAGTTTATTCTTGTTTTAAGCCTGCTGTACAAATCAAGGAATTTCAGGTAAAATAAATTAACTGCTCCAGTGCGGTGGCACAACAGGTATCTTCGTTCACAACAATGCCACGTATACATGGCAAACAGCCAGCTGCTTTTGACATACTTGCAAATGCCAAGAAAACTTGGCCTTTAATAAGCTGTCTAATTAACTACTAGTCTTACGATGTACAGCTCAGTTTTCCTAAGTCGTTCATTTGCCAAAGCTTCAGTCTTAACATCTACTGCCTTCTGTGTAGCAAATGTATTTCCTTGTCATTCTTCTGCTTTGAAGCTACTGTAATGCAGATCAAGGGCCAGCCTCTGCATTCCTTCTTCAGAAGTATCAAGAAACACTTACTCTTCAAAATTTCTGCTGCTATTTGGAGGCAATTACATGAGTATATAGGTCTGAGTAAGCAATTAAATTTTTAAATACAAGCCACACACCAGAGTGAAATAATCACTGGAAACTGATTTTAAGTATCGTATGAGTCCCTGCTTTCTTAGTGCTTTAGCTGAAGTATGAAAACTTGAGGGGACCTAGATAAATTTTTTAGACTGTATGATTACATCAGGGCCTGTTTTGAACACACACAAAAAATATTTTCAAGAGGAATAAAACATTTTTATGTACTCCCAGAATCTTTACTTCATAAAGGTCTGAGACTGCTTTCCAGGACTGCCCGGGAAAATCTAAAATATGGCTATTGATGCTGGTAACAAATACGGCCAGTACAGCTACAGGAGGTTTCAGGAAAAAAAAAAAAAAAAGCCATAAAGATTTAAATCACTGAAGTGTAAACAGACGTGATTTTCAATAACATCACTCCAAATCATGCTGTTGGAGAGCACCACATAGCTAGGGAATGGTGGGTTGATCCCATAGCAAACTTTTCAGAGTATTTGTCTCAGAAATGCCCCTTGATAAGCTTCAATTATGTATATACTGTATACTGTCTGATGCTATGAATAGAAATATATTAAAGTTCAAACTGTGCAGAGGCAAGAGAAATAAACAATAAATGAGACTGTGAGTTGAGAGTGTAATGGAGCTGAGTCATCAGTAATCTACCTAAGTGATTACTGACAATGTCAGCATTAGCTTAAAAACTGCATCCTCATGCAGTCATGGAGGACCGAAGTCTGCACTGAAAACCAGAAGGCTCAGCACAAGACCTCTGCTGAAAGCGCAGCTACCACACGCCCTGCTCTGGCAGCAGATGGGCAACCTGTAGACATCCCTCCCCCATAACAGCTTCATACAAAGAAGCTAACGCCAGAAGATATTTCCTGTCCTTATTTCCAAGACCCTTTACGAGCCTCTTCCACTGTTGCCCAGCTGGGGTTGGGTGGGCGGCTGCAGGGCTGCCCTCACCGCCTTGCTCAGACTGCTGGGAAGGCAGCACAAATGTGGTCACTGAGCTGGCAGAAGGGAATTGGGCTTTACCGTATCCCTGTCCACTGCTTGCTGACCACAGTGTGGTTTCTTCTCCTTTACAGGGATCGTTGGTCCCACACCATCTGAGGACAGCTGTTTTCCAGCTGTTCATGGGGTGTTGGAGGAGCTAGGTAATATTACAGATAAGCAATTTTCAGAATCACTTCTTTTCTGCTGTTATATTTCCTAGGAGCAACCTTTAACCAATACAGCTCTTCAAGCCCTGAACTTAAGGCATTTCATAAAGAAAGCATAGAGCCTGCTTTGTTCTGTCTAGGCAACTGTTACGCAAATGAGCAATGCCTTGAAAGTTACTAGTGGGATGCTGAGATATGTGGCTATGTGTCATACTCTGGGAAATGATGGAAAGGGAGGAACGGTGGTTTGATGAAGTGACTGGGTTTCTGAGGAGAACCCAGGCATGCAATGTGGTGCAATGTTAGTAACATGTAAGGTATGAAAAGCAACCAAACATCGCTGTGTCGATTAGTGCTTGTATATGTAAGTAGCTATTCTTTTGATGTCTGGTGAAGGTGACGTTACACAATCCTGTGCATAGCTTTTGAAATTTTGAGGGTGTTATTATAAACCAGCCAAAAAGTTAGAAGGGCTGCTTACAGTTAACATCCCTGTCATAATTTCCCATACCCCACACATCCCATCAGAAGCAACTCTAAGGAAGTTTATGAGATTGCCTGCTTAGAAAGATTGTATTATTTTAACGATACTTGTGTCATCAAATCCAGAGAATCATTGTGAGGTCTGGTTGCATTTGCTGGTGCAGCTTCATTGCCATATCCCTGGCATAGCTTTTTGCTGTAGGCAAATGAAAATAAATCATGCACTAGCATAAGACATCCGTGTGCTGATATAATTGTGCCCACACTGGGAGCAGTACTGATTTAAGTATCTATGTAATAATGACACCCAAATACAAGAAAACACCAAATGACACAGAATCAGCATGCAGAGAAAGCCTGAATTAATGCATTTTATACTATTATTGGCACTGACAACCTGAGAGTAATTTAAACCTCATCCAGTAAGCTGCTTTCTGTCTGATTTATGTGCTTTTTGGCACTTGTGTAAGAATTTCAGTTCAACTGCTTGCGTGGATTCAGTTCAGATTGCATTAGTATAAAGGTATCTTACTTCCTGTACAGCTTACACTCATTTACTTAGACCAATTATATCACCAGGAAAAGGTATTTTTATTGGTACTATGCACATGCATTTTTTCTGAGCTTTGCTACTCATGCTGCTGTAGGTAAACCACTTACATTTATGTAGAGTTTAGTCTGTGTAAAATGTACCCGTAGACTGAAGGGCCAGATTCAAAAGTGATACATAAAAGTCTAAATGGATATAAACTCAAGCAAAAATAATAGGAATTTAAGGATTGTATCTTTGTTGTTGAATATGCCCCAGATGTTTGATGCTATAATAACATGACCTCACTTAGGCCTCTTCCAACATTGGTCCAGAGATGTGGAAAATGATAGGAAGTTTATTTACCTAAATAAAACTGGCAAAAATGGCATTTCTTTTAAAGTACTTGAAAATGGCCATCTTTATTCTGTACCTTCCTACAGCCCACGCAGAGTGAGAAGTAAAATCTGGGGAAGTAGTTGGATGTCAAGGGTGGGAGCCAGTGGGGTTAAAGAGAAAATTGCCAGCGTATTATCTGCATTGATACAAAATGGAGGTTTTTCTTAAACCACAGAAAATAGCTGTGAAAATCTGGGAATTGAAACACTTTTGAACTTTATTCCTTCTCTCCTTGTGAGGCTGTTTTGTTCACTGGTACTGTGACATTAGTATCACCAAGGGTGCACTTACCAAAAGAATTCCCAGATACCTGGAAGCCAGACCTGATCCTGAAATTCTTGCTACATGTATGTAATATTGCTATGTAATTTTAGCTTGAAAATGTCTTTATTTCATCTGGGGGGGGAAAAAAATACACTTTTTTTTGTGAAGAGGTGCTCTGTCACCATATCTGTGAACTCAGTGTGTTTTTCTTTGACTTCAGTGGGATTGGAATCCTGTGCGTTTTCCAGATTGCCTAAATTTGAAACTATCATAACGAGTGAACATTGTTGACCTGAAGCCTCATACAGGTTATCTGCTATTCAGACGGATTAATTATGAAAGGCTTCATAAAAGGAAGTCATTACAAAGGCAGAGCTGAAGGGAAGAAAAGAGTCTTAAAAATGAAGGAAAAAAATACTCTTTGATCATTTTTATAATAATATTTGGTAATATGATAATAGTGTCATGCTTTGAAAATGACAATTCCACTCAACCACAATGAACTGTTGAAGTCTTCCAAATAGTGTAGTACGTACTTTTCCTTCTCAGCCAAAAAAATCATGTATGTGTACATCCAGACTGGTATTCGTTCTTCCCTCTGCTTCAGCAGAAGCACTGAAAAGTTACTGCTGATGATTAAAACACTATGTATGACCAAAGCTGCCTTCATCATTGTCATTATCATTGTCATCCTGGAACAGAAAGAAAAAACCTAATGCTACCTGCATGGTTTTTGGAGACACCCCATATCTACAAGTAGGAAACGTGATTGAATTGTTTCACTAGTAAGACTAGGAATCGAGGGATTTTACGCTCTTGTCATATCATTGACTCTTTAAGCAACCTCTGAGTGTTAGTTAATACTTGGTATACTGGGTAACACATTATTAATCATTGCACTAACAGACAGATGTGTCATGAGTTTTAATATATAACGATCTCATTTCTTTAAATGCAAGTGTAAGACTTGCCTTTGGAAAAGAAAGTTGATCTCTGGTTCAAGGACTGATCAGGAGTCTGAAGCTGTGCCTTGCTTCACCTTCCATAAAGAAAGAGAATATTTGGGTTTTGTTGCCAAGGAAGAAATGCTTTTATGGCATGCATTTTGAATACCTAACTCAATGCATGTTTGAGGCTGTGTATGCATTGCAGAAGTACAAATTTAACTAGCAGTAATTAATTACAGAACGTATCCAAATCCTGTTAAAGTCAATGAAAAAATTCCCACTGACTTTACCAGAGGTGGGATTGGGTCATTGTGCTTTTAAACAGCATTGACATCTTTAGATGGAAGCTTATATTGATATTTTTATCCAGGTTCTGCTATTTGCAAAGGGCTGGTGACTTTAACCTGTTGTTACTTACGAGTGTAAAAATTTATTTTAATGATTTTTTTTTTTCTTCTTGGGCAGGATTTATGTGGGCATCATTCATGTGATACTCTGGGAATGGCAGACGTTGGGACCATATGCTCTCCTGAGCGCAGCTGTGCAGTGATTGAAGATGACGGCCTCCATGCAGCTTTTACAGTGGCTCACGAAATTGGTATGCAGTGCCTTTTCTGTTCGCTTGCCAAATCAAACACTTGTAACAGCTGCATTAGTAACCAAAATACTTCACAATTAATTCCAGATTTCCCCTGGTCCGGATACTCACTTGGGGATTAAGGCTGTATACATATGCACTTCGGGGTTAACTAATAAGGGATCAGAAGGCAAGTGAAGGCGCACAGTAGGTGTTTCCTTTCTGACAGTGTCGTTTCTAAGCAGTAGTTGAAGTGAAAATTCAAAGGCTGCTGCTACTGTCCAAAGATGTCAATACTTGTCCCTCCTGAAAGAGCATTTGGCCCATCTATTGTCACTTGCATGCGTTCAGTGCATACACAGTGGAAGATCACTCACCTTTCTGAACTACTTGCATGATCTAACGTTGCAAAACTTTTTCTTGGGATATAGTATTACTTGCAGAGAAAGGCTTTTGTGGACAAAACCAAAATTCTCATCTTTTCCTACGTGTATGGAAATTCCACCTTTATGGTAAAATATGGTACTAATGTGAATCCTGAAATAAGTTAAATGCTACTTAGTTGATAAAGGTTTGGTCAGAAAAACTGTTTAACTTTGTTTCAGTTTCCACCTCAGTGGACAGCAGTTTGATGTAGGAGCCTTTACATGTACCCTTCAGAAGGATTTAAGATAGAATTAATGCCAGAAGACAGTTCATATTCAGGGAAATTATGTCTGTCATGATATGTTCCTTCAGAGAGACTGCTGCCATCTTGATTATTTTCAGTTTGAAAATTTTTGTGAGCTGTGTTTACCTGAAATACATCTGATATGAGGGCTATTCGCTTTGGTGACTGAACAGCAGTTTAAAAGTGGATAGCTGCTTTTTTTTTTTTCCAACATTCTTGGAAGAAAATAACAAGGAAAAGAGAACTTTCAGAGGGAGCCAATTGCTGAATTGCCTTGTACCTCATGCCAAACCAAAGTAAAGTTTGCTTTGGGAGTATCATTGCAGTGGTTCAATTTTCAAGTAGCTAGCAGGTAGAGCCCAAGAGTTGTGTCCTTTATACATATATCTGGCTCAGCAGCCGGAGGTCACCAAGCATGAAAAAGCAGCTGGCATGTCAGTGATCCGACCCTCAATGATTAGTAAGCCTAACCCTACTGCTCTTAGGGTGCTACAAAGAAACAAAATCAGTAATGACTAGGGAGGGATCATGTGTTGCATGAAAATGTAAAATGTTGGGGCAGAATGAGGTCCCCCAGTATTTTATTTTAATAAACAAGAATATATTCATAAAATAAAAAGCCTTCTCAAATTACTAATTCAGAGCATTTGGAGATAAGTAGTACAGCAATACATCAAATACAGCTTCGCATCAGATGAGTGTAGTGGCATCAAAGCTGGATGCTGTGTGAAGCTAATGACCCATCACAAACCTGGTCTAGAAATGGGTTAAGTAGACAGATTGGCAAACTTAGCCTGTCACTCAAAGGACAGTCTGCTAGAGGGACTGCTTGTATCTTCTTGCATCCAGAAGTGATGCTTACTGCTGAAGGTTAGCGGGCATTGGCAAGGTTGAGGGACCTTCTTGTGATGCTAGGGTTGATACACCTGGTATGTGAAGAAGTGTGTAATGTGTCTTGACTACCATTTTATCAGCAATAAATACATATTTAAATAGATTAAAACAAAAGAACATAGATCAATAAAGATAGGGACAAGAAATAAATATGCATATTATTACCTTGAATTCCACACAAAAAATGTAAACAAAAGTGAATTATTTCTAGTGATCTAGAAGCAGATTTTTGAAAAAGTGCCATTTTCATACCTAGACGTTTACAGGAATCTGTAAAAGCTATAATTTTCAATGTAAAAAAGGCATGAATTTAAATGAATAAATAAGTACCCTAATGGACAAAAAGCCTCTAGTTTGAGGTTGTTTAAAATAACATCCCTTTTTTTCCTCCTCACCATAAGATTTTAAGAAAGGAGGGGTGTCAAGTCACAGAATGATCTTTGTGTATGTGTCCTGGAGTGGGAGAAGTTGAGAAGAAAGCACAGCTAAAATTGCTTGAGTACTTACATTAAATTAGAGGTCAAAAAAGGATGACAAATAAAAGTGTGGCATGGATACCCTTTAGTTAGGCACTTTGGGGAAAACCTTGCTTTATTTTATTTGGATACCAATTTTCTTCCTACAATTCAGAAGTCTTAAAGTTGCCCCTGCCCTGTGGGTAGGGTGTAGCTTTAATTTTATAGCAGCTTAGTTACTTGGTGGAATTCACCTGGCAACATAGGAGATGCACTGCAAGACAGAGGAGGATGCTAAGGACCCTAAGTGTAAAATGCTCTGTTCGGTCAGTAGGAAGAGCGAGGTGAGAGAATCAGAGTCACTGTCTGCAGTTTTTTGTATAACCCTGTGGCATGTGCGTGGGGAGCAGATGCAGCATCATTAACATGGACTTGATCCGGAGAGTGGCCGTGTCCTCACTTTGACTTCCAAGGGGATCTGAATGCTCTTGTTTCCTCTCTGAAGGATCCAAGAGCATTTTTGAGGATCAGATTCTTTCTCTGGAAGGCAACCAAAGTAAATGGAACTGCAGCTCAACCAAACAGGACAATGCACAGCTCAGGGGATCAGATTAGATATGTGCATAGGAAGCCAAAAAGCAGCCTGCTACAGAATAAGCATGTCACTTCTGTTGCCAGGGTTTCTACTGCTTTATGTGTTAGGTTGTTTTTAAATTCTTTCAGACAAAATAGGTGGATTTTGACCAGTGGTTTTTGAGGGAGAGAGTATGAATGAGCAGCAATAACAGGCAAAATCTCCAAAGAGCTGTAAACAAGAGCACAGAAAGAAATAGATGCAAACAAACTATTAGTATGACTTATCAGCTGGCAATAAGAGGTGGAGATCCATGTATAAAGATTGAGGAGATAGGACCTGAATCTTGTCCTACTTGTATGTGGGGAAAATGAGGAATACTTTGTCTCCGATGTCAAATGAAGAAAATGAGGGTAACGCAAAAAAACCCAGGGGGACTGTGTAACTTTGAACATGATAATCCACTTTCGCCTCAGAATAAAGAGAAGCAATGCTAACAGCATAAATGTTATTTTTAAATCATAACCTGGCAAGACATCCAGCTGCTAACGGTAAAACCATATATGGTTATTTTCTAGCAAGGGACATGTTGCTTATCACTTTGGACAGCAGCAGCTTCACTGACACAAAAATAGTCTTCTGGATTCTTGACTGAAATAATCAGTTCAGCTCCATCTTGTGTCATATGGATGTCTTTTTTTGACTTTGAGCAACTCGTTCAGCTCTGCCTCCATACCTTTGCAGGGATATCTGAGCTAACTTTGACTCAGTATGTAGACATTCTCCAAGTCTTTGTTATCATTAGCCTATTGTCTGCAAAAAATAATGTTTCCTTATTTCATGCACTTCCGTGCTTCGCAGAGACAACTGAAGAAAAGCACTATCCTATGATTGCTCATAATCTCGACATTAAATATTTTTTTTTAATAGATCAACACTAACATATTGCTTCTCCATATATCCCTTATTAAAATAACCCTCAGGAACCAAAAATAACTACATTCTTACTCTAATACTCTGGACTTCTGGGTTGGAGATTTGTTGCTTTTACAGTGTTGAATTATCAGCCAACCTGCACATCCCGTGAAGGTAAGCATGATCCAAAATCACCAACAGGCACAGTCATTCAATTTGAAGTTAAATTTAACATCTCTTGCAATGGGATATATCCAGTACAGTGTTTAGTAGTCCAGTGTTGTATTTTGTGATGCAGAACATGGTCAGAAGTTTCTGCTGACTTTAGCTTCTCTTATGCTGGAGTCCCACATGCTTCAGTACAGATAGCCCACCATCCTAAAGGGTTTGTCATATGCAAAAACAAAATGAGAAGACTTCAAGATGAAAGAAGTGGAGCTACTGCTCATTTTATTGATAGGTGATTTCCCCAAATCACAAAGGAAGTCTCAAGGAAAGCCAAGGATTAAACTTGTCTCTGGAGTTTTGATCTAGTCTTTAAATACAAAAGCATCCTTCCTGCAGTCTTTTAAGCAGGCAAAGCTCCAGTTTGGTTCAGTGAGAGTTACATGGGTCTAATAACTTAAATTATAAGCATCTTTATTCTTTCCATCAATCTAAGAACTTTTTTCTTCTTTTAAGAGGAGATACAGAGAAAGTGCTGCCTTTTTGCTCAGTGGTGATGTTCATTTGACCTTTTGCAAAATTCCTATTTCTCTCTTATGCAACCATGCTGGCATGCTATTACTCCTTCTATCCTCCTGAGTAATATGGTTTATTGATGTTCTTTCCAAGTATTTTATTTTTAGGATATAGCTTTAAAATTGCTACATGGAACTAATTAAACTTCTTCTCATTAGTTTTCTTGTCCCAGATACATCTGACTTTAGAGAAGGGAAGGCCAAAGGGGGGCATAAAAGCAGTCTTCAAATGCCTTGAAAAAATTGTTGTGAAAATTTACGTAATAAATCATTCTCCATGTCCACCTGGGACGCCAAAAGGGGTAATGGCCTTAAATTGCAGCAAGGGAGATATACTTTAAGCATTAGCCAAAATCATCTAAACAGAAGGACAGTTAAAGGCAGGAATGAATTACCTGGGGAGGCTGTGAAATCTCTGTAACTGGAGGTTCACAGGAGCTGGCTGGCTAAAACAGCTGTGGCTTAGGGGAGGCTGATCCTACCCTAGGGCAGAGGGACGCACAAGATGGCTTTTCAAGGTCTCTCAGCCTCATTTTCTGTAGTTATGTGAAGTGATCACAACTCCCTCCACAGCTATACTGTGTAACACCTAAAATCAAGGAACTGTACAGAAACTAGAATACATATTAATACCATATCTTTTTCCGCATGTCATCATTTTGTGGCATCTGCCACCACTGAGGACAAAAGTATCATGAGCGCTGTCAGTGAAGTGTAGTGCTTTATTAGAAATCTTAAGGTCATGTAAATGAGCCATTTTAGAAGTAAGGTATCACTCCTGGGGTCCTTACTCAGGTGGTTCACTGAAATACGTAAAAATACCATTTTGCTGAATTCTGAGTGGATTGAAAATATTTATTCAGAGCCTGAGCCTGTATTTGAGTTTCCAGGCTCTGTAGAAAGAGGGCTATGCCTAACCTATGTAACCTTTATAGCAAACTGTATGATTCTGACTCTTCTTCAGAAAAAACTTAAACCAGAAACAATGTGTTTGATACTTAAATGCTTGTCTGGCTTTTGATGTCCATAGAAGAGTCAAAGATGGTCTCATTCCATATTTTACCACGTGCTTATTTTGTATACACTCAAAAGTAATTAAACATAGTCATCTTTTCTTTTCCACTGTTGAACATGTAGCCCTTTGATTTCAAGGCTGTCAAGATAAAGCAGATAAAGACAAGCTTCAGTCTTGACAGGTACAAATCTTTTGTAGCCTTTCATTTCAAGGGGGATACATTGCCAAGGGCACAGAATCTCATAGGCACATGCAGAAAATGGTGAAGGTTGTCTGAGTTTCATCTTATGTTTCCTTCTTGACAGATGAAGTTTAGGCAAATATCCAGGTAATCATAGTTAAGCAGATTTGCTTTCTTAAAACAACAAAAAAGAAAGAGAGTACACTCATCCAAGTCTGCTCTGATGACATACATCAGGAAAATTGCTTGATTCCTTCTCTTTGAACCTTTTTCAAAGTTCTCTCTAAATTTCTGCTTGCAGAAGCTCTCATGAACATAGCCCCTTTGGTTACAGATGGGCAGTCAAAGCTAAGCCTTTCACAAGAAGTGTAAAGTGGGGCAGAAAATTTAACTGATGCTTCAAAAGACAAACACCAGCTGTAAAAAAGGTTGCTAGTTAAAATTTTGAGTAAAAATTCCTGACTTGCCCAACAACATTTTAATTAACTTACAGTGTTACATGTAATATATAATTGTTCCACCTGCAGCACACATGGGGCTTAGAACAAATATTTTTCAGTGAAACTGAGACAGTTTGTATGAAAAAGTGGAGAGATGGAAGAGGGAAGTTGATATGATGTAGAAAAATTGAATCCTCACATCTGAATATGCTTGAGTTTTTCTGTATCTGCCACATACTTTCAAGTCTGAGTAGATTGGGGATCTTTGCCTTCTTAGCCTTTGTGAAGTGATTCTGACAGAGCATTCAACCTAAATGATGCTATGATTATAAAAGAAGTCCACTTCAGCTGTGTGTGCCTGAAACCCATCTTCCAGTTTGCAGAGGACAGTAGGCATTACTTTCCTCCTTGGCAGGTAAATACTGCTGATACGATCATGTAGTTTTTGTGTGGAAAGTACTTCAGTACAGAGAGGAAGGAAGAATTACCCAATTAACAGGCAGCAGGCAATGCAATTTTCACATTCTTGCACTATCTCCTCTCCCAGAGTTCATTTGTTTACCTTAAGATGCCATGAATTACATTCTTTGCGAGTTACTCTGAGTAGGACAGATGTGAAATGGGTGTCACCATCTCCCACTTTTTCATTAAAATTAATATTCATCTTCTACATGCTCCACTGATCAGCACAGCAGCTGTAGCGTGGACTCCAAGGCCACATCTTTTTAATGATTATTTGAGTCTATGTGGACATAGTGATTTCTGATTGCCTAGTCCTGATTGCGTGGACAGAATCTTGCCTGCAAGTTGTCTGTCTGACGAGGTTGATGTATTTGTGATCTCCCACAGAAGTCTGTTGTAACAAGCTGTTTCAGCAGAGGTTTGTTTTGTGTAAAGTCTGCAGGACTGGTGTATGAATGTCTGATTGTGGCTTTTTTTTTATGTCTGCTCCTGAAAAGAAGCTGCACTTCAGACTATTGTTTCATTCAGTCTGAAGAACTCTTTTAAGCCAGAAATATTAAAAACTGCCTCTGGGCTGGAGATTTAAAAGGGAAAGTGATTTTTTTTTTCTTCATAAGTGATGGATAGCAGTCAAAGAAAAGAAAATTGGAAGGAAAGTTCAAGTATGAAGAAAGAGGAATAGCCAGTTTTATATTCTATGCATGTTTTTTGTGACCTTGTATAATTCAAAACACTTCTGTTTTAGAAAAAAAACAACTTTATTAATCATTATTGCTCTAGTCTGTCATTTTTTATGCAAGATTCCCCTGACTTCAAGAGGACTTCTGAGTGAAGTCAGTATGCATTTCTTAACAAGAAGTCAAGTACTTGCGCAAGTTAGAAAAACAGTACATGCAGAAATAAATGGTTTTATTTTAAAAGAGTTGCTGCCTGCAATCCTTGTTTAGCAAAGGAGGGAGTGGGAGGCTCCTGCAGAAGGTATGGTCTGGTGATTAGACCAAGGAATGTTGAGCCAGGAGCTTCCTGAATCCTGATCCCGTGAGAGCCAGTGACTCACTGGGTAACCTTGGGCAAATCACTTGACCTTCTTTTGTACCCCAGTCATCCCCACTGAAAATTAAGTGAAAGGCATGACCTCACTGGAAAACAGATGCTTCATCGGAGCTGAGCTTTTCTAAGAAAACAAATTACAATGCCTGCAGCATTTTTTAGTATACTGTGTCACTTTGTATGTGTCCTGTGGTCAAATTCAGTGCAAGAGCTGTACTTTGACAAGCTGTTCAGTTCAAGCACTTTGTCTATAAACAAAGTTGTGTTGGTTTTGGTTTTTTGTCCCAGAATAGCCATCGAGATTTGTGTTTTAGCAAAAGCTGAGTTTTACTTGCTGTACATTGGGGATCCTTTTTGTTTTGTTTGTTCCTATCCTTGAGATACCAGTGGAAAAATAAAGGGGATTAGAGTAATTTTTGCATGTTGCTCACTCAGAGAACCTCTACAAATAGTCTGGCAACTTATTTTAAGAAAATTCAGATATAGCCAAACTGCTGGTTTGCTTCCCTGCTCTCCTGGGAAGAAAATAGCTGCAGTGCAATGTGCTTCACCACACATCACAATGTAGCTCTGATGGGCTCTGATTTACCTGCAGAGCTTCTTGTGTCCTGATACTTAGAGAAGATGTAAGTTTTAGCTGGCTTGTCAGAATTACTCTGGAGTATTCCCACTTTATATTAGGAATGCAAACCCCATTCCTACAAGGTGCAGGAATTCTTTTTGAGCCCTCTAGGGGTATTATTTCTTGTTGGGTTGTAATTAGTGTTGATCTTCAGTAATTGTTGGGGTAGGGAAGCTTATGCAGCACAAGGTCCGCTATCAGGAATGAAGAGAGTATGGAGGTGAACTGGGGTACAGAAGCTGATGACTGCTGTTGACTTCTTCATTTCCTACTTCAGTATCTAAACAGACTGAGCTGTGCTAAGAGCCCCTTGCAGGTGATGTTCCAAAACATACCAGGGTCCAAAGTCTTCAGATTACTTTCATACTGCTTTCAACAGTTTACTGATGTAGTTACACTTTGTCTCACCTCAAGAGGAGAAGGAAGGCTGTGAGGAAAGGCTCTCAGTCTGTTTAGGTGGTTGGTTGTTTTGCTGTTTGGGAAGGCACCTATTTGCAAGAAAGTTAGCTGGTCTTCCCTTGCATGAGGGTGAACCATCTGTTTCTTTTGCCATTTTGTGCATTCCTAGAGCATAACTTAACTAAACACCATCCTGCTGGTAAAATTATATTATGTCATTTTCACTCAGTGGGGACTGTCAACACCAGTAAGATGCTTCATTAAGTAGAAAACATCAGATGATCTGCTAACCCATTCTCAATCAGTCATCATTTTACGCAGCTGCTGGGTGCCTTTGTTTTTTTTCCTTTTTTCAATAGCGTGGTTTGAAGTTCATAGTAGTACAAAATGGTGTGGTGCCAAAATTGGCACTGTTTTTAAAAGCGTTCTTTATAAGATTCGTGTTCCTTAAGTCTTCGCCTTTGCCCAAAGCTTTCTCTGGAATTATGCTTACATACAGGATCTCTTGAAGAATCACCTGTAACCTTTTCACTTTGGTTCTTACAAAAGGAAGCACCCCATCAGTAAGTGCCAGAAACCACCCTGATGTCCTGAGAAAGATGTGATAATACCAGCACATTCATGCATGTGAGGGGTGGTGGTAGGGAGACTTGTCAAGTAGGCAGAGAAGCATCCCTTTGACTCTTAGATGCAAAAGGATAGAGGGCGCAGACGCAGAAGCACTTTGTTGTTCTGTGCTACAAAAGAGTGTACCTTAGCTAGGTACTTTTTAGAGATTACAGACTGCTGGGATACTTTGAATTTTGGTTATTTTTCATGAAATGCAGAAACAGTTTTAAGAGTCATTGGAAGTTTGCCATATGCTTTAATCTGTCTTAAGTCTGGTCAGAATGCCTTAAAAGGGAAAGTTAGGATAGAGAGAGATTTAGATTGTAGTAAAAAATAGGAATTTTAGTTATTTGAAAGTTGCATTCACAGTGTTTGTAAGCACGCATACAAATTTCACTGGCAAATCTGCATGGGGAGCTGGAGTCCACGTACTTAATGCTATAAACAGCTAATATCCATACTGATGTCACTGGTGGCTAATTTAGCATCTCAAATACTGACAATCAGAATTATATATTTTGGAAATTATTCACTACTTTCTACTTCTTTCCTTGTCATGATTTGTTAAAATTTTTTTTGAAAAATTTAAAAATAACAAAAGACATTCACAAATACTTTGGGAAGCTTCTCTTCAAAAAGCTGAAGTCTGCCAAGTAAGTGACTTAGTTCTTGTTATGCATTAGAACAATGGCCTGATTTAATATGACAGAGCAGACACTGTTAATGAGGTATGTCCTCGGTTTACCCCATTTATCAGTGTAAAGTATAGAAGTTATTCTGCAGTCTAATTAAAGGTGAAGCCAGTAGCTTGACACTTTCCAGAAGATGACCCTGTTTCAGTTTCCTGTGCTTTTGCCAAAGCGTTTGGGATGAAATGTTCTGTGATGAATAGTCTCCTGAAAAGCATATCATTTTATTTATTTACTCTGAAATTCTCCACAGAGTCTGTCTAGCCATTTCTAAGATTGCAATTTTCAATCATTGTATGGAAAAATTTTCAGTCTATGCTCAAAGTGTAGACCTTGAAATTTGACTGCAAGCTTTCTCATATCTGAAAGATATATTTTTTTGTCTATCTGAAGGAGGAAAAAGAAAAGAAGACCAACTTCAGTCCACAGTTCAGTGATTACTTTCTCTGCAGTGGCAGTGCATCTCTCAGAGTAGAGGGAAGGAAACTACACTGTCTTCAGGCAGGGAAGCCAGGAGCAAGCTGAAGCAACAGTATGGTCTGCTCCTGGGGCATTCACATTGCTTGGTTGTAGGCAGTCTAAGCTGAGGTTGCTTACAAATTGCACTTCAGGAGAAGCTGGGGCTGCAAAACACACATAGGAAAGGCAGAGGTCTTTCCAAAGCTGAGGCTGATGAAGTTGATGTCAGGAGGAACTTAAACACACAAAAACTGTGTTAGAAGAATGTCATAGGTAGCAGAGAAACTCAGAGATGTCCTAGTTTCACACTCAGAAGCATTAGCCTTTAACATGGCCTGTACATATCTGCAGCATATTAAGTTCTTTATTGTGTGGTCATGTGGGATATCTGTCATGTGAGATGATCGGTGATGCAATAAAGGGATTCGTATAGAGAGCAAAGTTGTATCTTAAACGACTGGAGTGTTGCAGAGCAGTGTCAGAGGGTGTTGAGGTTAATAAACTTAAATTCTGCCCTACATATCAGAGTTTTGGGTAGTTCTGAATGTGCTATAAAATGTTAAGCACTTGGAGAAATTAAGTTCTCAAATTTCTCTTTTGCAACCAGCTGTTATTCCGATCCTGTGCTGAACATGCATTGTGTGCTGTGTGATGTTATTCAGCCAGACTTTTCCAGGTTTTGTAATTCACCTGGACCTGTTTAGTACTAAGGGCAATGATGTAGAAATGAAACTCCTTTTCCACTAACAGAACCTCATTGCCTTATTTCACAAGCATGTTGCAGTGAAGTAATTTCTTGCGGTGTTAGAACTATGAGCATGTTTGGGGCATTAAATACGTAGGTATTCTTCCTGCAACCTTTAAGCATATAGATTATCTCAGAGAAGATTGCTATAGTGAGGTTTAGGTCTAACCAGAATGGTGTTCTCTTGCTTGCTGGGCTAATTTTTTGCAAATATTTCTGTTTAATCAATTGGTAGTGTGTGGATATTGAAGTGCACAAATTCAAGTAAAATATAAGAAACTGGCTGAAATTCCTGAACAGCTCTGCAAAGCAGAGTGTGTGTGGTCCTGATTTAAATGGGGAGCTGTGCCACATATCCCACATATCGAGGGGTCTGTTAACAAAAGCTAGAGGATAGGCCTAAAGCCCTCTGTAGTAAATGTTTGCTTAAGTTAGCAGAACGCTGGTGAAACATGCTACAAGGAGTTACTTAATGTCAGCAGAAAATGGTTCTAGTTATATTGCTACTAGGCATGTGTTGAGGGTCATTAACCTGTCAGCTCTGCTCATCGTTCTCAGACATGAGGTGTGACCCGGTGCCATTCAGTGTTTTAGCATGAATACAAGCTCAGCGATAACACCATGTAGAACGGCAGCCAAAAATAACATCATCTTTGCGTTTCCTGAAGACACTCGTTCCCGGTGTCTAGGACATTGGCAAAGTCAGAGGTAGTCCTTATGGGCACAGTAGCTGCTGAGTCATTGAATGCTTAGCCTCTAGCGCTTCCACAGAACCTGCTCTATAGGTTAGAAGCGATGCACTGATTATTTGATTACTCTGTCTGAGAAATGCCTCTGTTTGAAATAATAATCTTACCAGTGAATTATTTTGTTCAACACCAGCATTTGGCTTTTTATATTTATTTATAAAACAAAGATGTTGTCATCTCTTCAGAGCAAGAATTTATATAGCCCTATATCAGATTGAAACTTGACATGTAGCTACTGATATTCAGCCATGTCTCAGTGAAGTATAAAAATAGCATTATCTGACCCATATATAGTAAGTAGTGCCAACGGAAAGTGGTTTTACCTATCAGAAAAAAATAAGCCTAACTCTTGCGTATAAAACACACCAGTAACTGGACATGCCTTCAGTATGAAAGTTTTATTCATTTTGTTTTTGCAGCAATGTACTTTTGATACAGCATTGCAATAGCAATAAGCAACAGTAGCAACTGGGAAAGGAGTATTAACTCTAATCAGTGTTAACCCAGGTTCCTTGAATAACCTTTTATGATTATTTACAATACTAGAGGGCCTTTTATTCAAATAGTAGCTATATTTGAATCATATAGTCATAGAATGGTAGGGGTTGGAAGGGACCTTTGGAGATCATCAAGTCCAACCCCCCTGCCAGAGCAGGACCATAGAATCTAGGGCAGGTTACACAGGAACACATCCAGACAGGTCTTGAAAGTCTCCAGAGAAGGAGACTCCACAGCCTCTCTGGGGAGCCCATTCTAGTGCTCTGGAACCCTCACAGTAAAGAAGTTCCTCCTCATGTTGAGGTGGAACTTCCTGTGCTCTAGCTTGCATCCATTCCCCCTTGTCCTATCGCAGGGCACAAGTGAAAAGAGGTTGTCCCTTTCTTCATGACACCCAGCCCTCATCTATTTATACACATTAATTAGATCCCCTCTCAGTCTTCGCTTCTCCAGACTAAAAAGCCCCAGGTCTCTCAACCTTTCCTCATAAGGCAGGTGTTCCTGTCCCCTAATCATCCTCATAGCTCTCCGCTGGACTCTCTCAAGTAGATCTCTGTCTCTCTTGAACTGGGGAGCCCAGAACTGAACACAGTACTCCAGGTGAGGTCTCACTAGGGCAGAGTAGAGGGGGAGGAGGACCTCCCTCGATCTGCTGGACACACTCTTCTTAAGGCACTCCGGGATACCATTGGCTTTCTTGGCCACAAGGGCACATTGCTGTCCCATGGATAACTTGCTGTCCACCAGGACTCCAAGGTCCTTCTCCACGGAGCCGCTCTCTAGCAGACCGCCTCCTGATCTGTACTGGTGCGTTTTGTTGCTCCTTCCCAGGTGCAGGACTCTGCACTTATTCTTGTTGAACCTCATTAGGTTCCTCTTTGCCCAGCTCTCCATTCTGTCCAAATCCTGCTGAATGGCCGCACAGCCTTCAGGTGTATCAGCCAAACCTCCCAGTTTCGTATCATCAGCAAACTTGCTGAGAAGACACTCTGTCCCTTCATTGAGGTTGTTGATGAAGATGTTGAACAGGAGTGGACCCAGCACTGATCCTTGGAGGACTCACTAGTTGGTAAATGTGTGCACTTCAGGGGGAGACAAAAAGAGAAATGCCCTCTTCATTCTCCTTCCCACCTGCCCTCCAGTGGGGATTCAGTAGCTGCAGAAGACAGACTGGCTGTTCTCAGTCATCACTGATACAACTAGAAGTGATAGATCAAGGTCCTCTTGTCATTTTTCCTGTAGCTTCATCCTTAGGTCAGGACGTAAGGCTGCCAGATGATACCTTGGCTTCTCTCATGGGACAGAAACCTTGATTTCTGACCTCCTGCAGCCTTAACACAGCCTTCTAGTCAGTTAACTACTTTCCTAATCTCAGATAGAGCTTGGCAGTGAGTGCTGCCTCCACCTCTCTTCTTGGCTTCTCACCCGAAGCAGATGAAAACAATATAATAGCAAGTTCATATTAGGCAAATAGGTAAAAATTGCCAATTTCTTCTTTTCCAGACGGTATTGCGGGTATTATTATTATTGTTACTACTATTGTCATTCCTATTACCATGGATATCAGAAGGCTCAGTTGAAGACTGAGTGGTAAATTCAGGCTTGAGCTACCTGCCACTTTGGTTCCCATTCAGTCTTCTACTTCTTGAATAGTAAATTGGCTGTGAAATAATCCAGTGTAGACATGGAAATTAAAGTTAAGCCTGATGTTTACAGAGGGAACAAACTCTGTTGCCTGCAATCTATTATTGTTGCCCAGAGACTAGAGAAGTTGGGGATCACTGATAACAGAAAAGGTTGCTGTTCGTGCTTAGAAGAACTCATCTAGCACTGGACTGAACTCCCCTGGACATTAAGGATTTTGGCAAATTCCATCATGTGCTGCTTTTTGTGCACATTCCTTCATGTTCTGGAGTATAAATATCCAATAGCATATATATACATTTAAAAATGCAGCAAAACTAAAACCCTAATCAAAACATTACTAAAAAGCACTCTCCCCCGAAACAAGACTCTCTGCATGGAAGAGACAATTTGAAAAGATTATTTTCAGATTCTTATTCAGATTGTTTGACGTATTGTAGAGGGTACTCGCACTTCAGTGAGAAATGCACTTTAAGAATTTACATGCAGTTTGTTTAGTTGCTCCATAAAGAACGGCATTTTTGTCCATTTAGAAAGATACTGATAGCACCTTTCTAGACAATTGCAGAACATCTTTACAGAATGAAGGATCTTCTTGCTGAAGGTGATTTGGAAAAAGAGTAAGAACTAAATTGTTGAGTAAGATAAATGAGTACAGTTCACTTTAGTCTTCATCAGGTTTCAGTTAGTGCAGTTTGATGACACGTCAGCTGATGGCATTACTTCGTTGCTATATGCGATGGTGTAAACTGTCACAGCTTTTAAGTCTTTAAGCAGAGATACCATGTTTCAAGTGGCCTGCTTTGGGCTGTTGTACCAATTTTGAGAATTAATTATACTGTTCAGTTTACCTTGACTGGGAGCTCCAGCTGGTAAACTCTGTTATGGATAGTCATATCATTTTTTTTATTTGTTTCATTTCTGTAGGGCACTTGCTTGGGCTTTCCCATGATGACTCTAAATTTTGCGAGGAGAACTTTGGCTCCATGGAAGATAAACGCCTGATGTCCTCCATTCTGACTAGCATTGATGCTTCAAAACCCTGGTCCAAATGCACTTCAGCAACTATAACAGAATTTTTCGATGATGGTCATGGTATGTATTATCACACCTCGTGTCAGCTACATGTTAGTTTTTACTGTGATCTGTTTTTTTCATAAGAACATTTTATACCAGCTTGTTCATTCCTTGCTCATCTTCAGGACTGTCTTGGAAGTGCTCGAAAAACAAGGCAAAAGTCTAAAGATCTAAAAGGCTGGCAGAGTCTCACCCTCTCTTTGCATAGTTCGATTGCAAGAGAAAAGAAAGACTTGATAGAGTGTGTGTTGGCAACAATTTCATTTGGAAAATTGATATGTTTTAAAAGCATGAAATGAGTCTTGTCTTCTCAAATGCCACAGGTATGAGCTCAGAGAGTACTTCCAACTGAAGACACAAGGAAGTGGCTTTTTCCTCACAGAAATTAAAATGGATTATGTGGTCTACTTAGCGTTAGACTACAGATAGGAGCAGTGTATCTGTTCTAGTTACCATTAATGGCATTTATTATGTTTATAATGCCATTATATTTATTACATTTATAGCGCCATTGTATTTATTATGTTTATGTAGAGGGGCTGCAAGCAAGAATTAAGACTCCACTGTGCTGTATATGATAAAAGATTATTTCTGCCCCAGGAGCTTACCTTCCAAGTCGTGTAACTAATATTTGTTAAATATGTCATCTGTCCTTTGGGGAATAAGTACAAAACTTTCCTTTTCCAAAAATAGTAAAAAAGCATCGTCTTCACTCTTTAATGAATTCTAAAGCCTTCATTGTGCTCCCAAAGCAACTGCAGTTCTTAAACAAACCATTCAAATTCCAAAATGCTGAGATAAAAATGACATAACTGAGTGAATGGATCAAGTTGTTATGGCAACTAAAATGCTTATGGATAAAAAGTATGGTATGTCTGCTGAATGTAAAGGCTTTTTTGCTTTTAAATATTTTGTTGGCTAATTTCTGTACTCTCTGAAATATTTTATCCTGTTCCCCTCTATTGAAGAATGACTTCATTTTTTTCTCTCAATTTTATTAGATCCATTAATCTGTACTGTCCTGTTTTATGGTCCATATTGCTCTGGCATTGACTCAATATTACCAAGTTAGTTTCCACATATGAAAAGAACTTTCCTTTTTAGTTCAGTTACTGAGGTACAGTACCACTTCCCTGGTGTAAAAAAAGGGCCCTCCCTCCCCATCCATGAATGACCTCTTAGCACAAGGAACTCTCAACTACATTTGCCTCTTCTGTTCCCCTCCCGCTGCAGGCTAGTAGAAAAGTTGTTCTCCTTTTTTCCCTTTTTTTTTGTGACCTGACTTCTTCTCTTTACTATGCATCCAGCTAGCTACTTTTTGCAACAATAAAGAAGGCCCAGAGAGCATTTCTCACACACGCCTCACCTTTGGTTTGTTTGTACCTGGGAGGATGCTTGAAAATTGGGCCCTTCCCCATGAGCTGGGCCCAGTCTCAGTGGAAGTTGAGGAGGACTGCAACAATCAGTCCTGCAGGTCTAAGAATATAACTCTGCCAGTTCTTTTCAGTAAAAGTACGTAGGAGTTTCACATCCTTCAGAGCTGCATTATGGCCTTCTTGTTCACCATCACTGCTGACTTCCTGTATAAGAAGCTTGGCAGTCCTCAACTGCTAACATTTTTCACAAAGTCACATATTCTAGGCTGAATATCAAGGGCTTAGGATCTGTCAGTCTATTAACGGATGAGTTAGGGTACATTGGCCTTTCTAATACTCATGAGTAGTTGTCACTCAGGCATGTAGTCTCAAAGAGTAATCAATGTGACAAAATAATTCATAGAAAATGTGAACCTCTCAGCACAGAGGTCCATAGTCCTCTGGGAATTAATTTTATTACTGATGCTATTGGTGTGATTTCAAATATACAATATTTAGAGAATCTCTTTTCTTGATAGATTGGGCTTTCAGAGACCTTTTTTAAATAACAGTCTTCCTTTCTGTTGAAGTTTATAATTTTTCACTTATTTATTTTAAATCAAAGACTAAACACAAATACTATCTATGAAGTAAAAATGGAAGTCAATGATCTAAATTGCAGTTTCTTCAAATTGTTGTGCATGTGTGAACATGCGCTATTTTAGGAAGGGAACTTCTGGGTTTATTTACTTCTTCCAGCCAGTGAATGAATCCATAGCTCCATAATTCCGTTTTGTAATGTACTCTGCGTGTACCAGAAACCACAGGATCGTAGTAGAGCATGATGCTGCCTTTCAGACTGCTTTGAGCTTGATAAAAGAACATCGCAAATGTGCCATATTTTCCCGTTTCCATCAGAATAAGCATGTGTCTGCTTTTTGGGTTGCTCATTTGTTTCCTTAGCTGTACTGTCGTATAGTTGTGTTTTCCCTCCCTTTTTGGTTTTCAAGTAGTAGCTCACCTGCGATCTATCCATAGAAAGGAGAAAATCCAGTCTTTCTTGAGTGCTGCTAGGCAGAGGAAAAAGGACTTTAACCATTCAGGTGTAATTTTGAGCAGTACTGCAGACATAATGTAGATAAAATAGCAGTTGCAACAAAAGAATACAGATATTCGCATACCAGGCTTTCTTTTAGGACATTTGTGACTGGATTTTGCATAGTTACCAAAGCTTATGTGGGAAACACTGAACAAGAGGAGACTCCTCCATTCTCTGATAGGCAGCAGGAGCACTTTGCGCTGGGCTTTTGGTCTGAATCAGCGTAAGCTCATGAACTGTGCATTGTGACAAACAGGGCCCGGCAGCATTGGTGTGAGGAAACGAAGTGCTTCATCTGCTGCACCTTATGGGTAAACATACTGAAATGTAAATGAAGTCCAGAAGTTTGGCTCTGTGAGCAGTATTCTATTACAAAAGAACAGTCAGTGTCTTATCAAAGCTTTAAGTAAGTTTCCCATATAGATTTAGATATTCACCGCATACTGCTGTAAGAGAAGACACCACAGTCTTGACTTTGTAATTCGTTAACATTACTTTGTCAGTTACTGATGTTCCTATTTTCTAAATTTGCAAAGTGATACTGGGGAGCAGACTTGTCTTATAAAATGTGGGTATTTACTGTGTAAGTAGCTACTCCTAAACTGCAGAGAGGTCTAATCAATGGCATCAGTGGTTTGACTGATCTCATCAGTTGCATTAGTGGTGCTGAACTGCACCATAAACTTGTTTGCCTGCGTAGTGAAACGTCTGACAGCTGAGTGAACTGCAGACACCAGCATGACATAGAGTTAAAGTCAGCTAAATAAATCCCAATATAAATGTCATGTCCACGGTCAACTAGGAGGCCTGGAGAGGATCAAGGTGCTGATTCCCTGTCTCCTGAGTCCCACTCGGACAACTATTAATGTCATTGTCATGGCATCACCATTTGTTTTACACTCATGAGATGACCCCAGACAGCAGTTTGACATTTAGGAAGAAAAGGCTCAGTTAGTGTCCAGAAGACAGTGACGTTTATTTCCATCTGCTTTTAGCTAACCCTCTCCAAAGGTACTAATTGCCTTCATTGTCATGCCAACCACTAGGCTATGGTGTGATTGCTTACAATTAATTGTGTTTAGTCAGGGTGCTTAGTGCTCTGTACAACCTGAAACAAGGACTATTTCTATTTTATTTAATTTATATCCTGGTTATCTGCTCCCTGCACAGATCTTATTCTGCCTTTTTTTTTCCTAGGATATATTACACATAACATTCAGGAAAGATAATGAGATGCCTTAGTTAACACTGTCATCGGCCAACAATGTTGCATTATTCTAGGGCACACAGATGTTCTTTGGTACTCAGGACAAAAAAATGGGAATAGCAGCATATACATACACTGCAATGTGCTCCCTCTGTCCTTTCAACCAGGGAGCCCAGGGCAAAACATTCTCCAACTTTTTAACTCTGTCTTTTCTGACTATTACAAGCATGAGTTTGGACCAGCTGGTGGTAAAAGCACCTGCACTCTATGGCAACCTGTCTAAACATAGACACTATCTGTAAAGACTTCTTTTTCCTGTGGGGAATACTTAGGGGCCTTTACTGTCTTCAGTTTTGAATTTATCGTGTGAGATCAGCTGGAATGCCAGACTTTATAGAAATTATACAGGTTTCCTCAGAGCACTATCAGTTAGGGAGAGGTTTGAATCTCATTCCCCTGTGTTCTGGAGGGGGGAAAATGCTATATTTGCTCTGTAAGCTTGTGAAATCTCTTTGTGATTCACATGTGAAAGGTATTCAAATGGGTGTTAACTAATATGTTTGACAGATCAAGTATATGAAAGGATGTGACATTTTTTCCTGGGGTAAATCGGGGTCATCAAAGGACAAATGGAACAAGTTAAACCAGACAGAGAGTTTTTTGGTAGTAACTGATGATGCACAAAGAATTTGTGGCCAATGTGGCTAATTGGCCTGAGCCTTTAGAGGAAAAAAAGAACAGTTGCAGAAAGCATCTGTTCTGGAGGGAAAACCCAAGCCATTGAGAGATGTACTTGGTTTGTTTAAATTCACTGCCATAGCTTGAAATTCTATTCTGTTTTGTGTAAATAGTGAGGTTTTTGTAGACAGCCTTTTTTCATCCATGATCCAAATGAAGAATATTGCTGTAGGTTCCAAAGTGAGGTGAGCTGTGGTAAATTATTTTTGCCAAGGATAAGTGAAGCTTGCCCAGACCACGTATCCCTTTCATGAAGTGCAGAAGAGGTTACATTGAATAAATAGTTCTGCATGTCAACAAGTGACGTTTTCAACAGAAAAAAAAAACTGTCAGTAGATCTAGAACCTAAATGTGAATTCTCACTTTCAGTGCGCCAGACAAATCTTGACCTCTGCAACGTATCTCAAAACACATATGCAATTCTTTATGTTTATGCTATTTTTTCTTTCTGTATTTTTGTATACAATAGATAGCCCTCTTCAGACTAATTCCAGAAGCAGCCAAGTATCATTCCTTACAAGGAAAGGCCAGTCTAGATTTCCTGCCAACATTAGGTTTGATGCACAGCTTATATTTTTCCTTTGATCTGTTGTGCTGTTTTCTTCTCTTTTTTTGTTGTTTTTCATGCCTCATTGGCTATAAGTCTGGCTTTTGTGATTTTTCTGGCATCCCTTTAGAAGCTTTACTATTTCTGACGTTCTGTATCAAAATACAAATGACAACTTTGCTTACTTTGCCATGAGTCTTGATCATTCCTTAAATCAGAAACTGATAAATAGAGTGGAATGTGTTCAGAGTCAAGTCAAATAAAGGAAACTGAAACAAGGATGAAAGGTCAAAGGGACCAGAGCAAAACTCATTTACACCCTCAAGCTGGAAATAAGCAGCTTGACACTTAGTGCACTGCTGGGTAAGAAAACAGTTGACCTTGTCCAAAACCTGATGACATCTCAGAGAGCCTTTCCATTCACACCAGCATCCTTTGAATGAGGTTCATTGTCCTTATCAGTCTGCCTAATTTGAATGACAGATTTGCAGCACTGCAGAGAAGACTAGGAAATGAGTAATAATAGGTTGGTTTGCTCTTCTAGGTAACTGTTTGCTGGACCAACCAAGAAAGCAGATCCTGGGCCCTGAGGAGCTTCCGGGACAAACCTACGATGCCATTCGCCAGTGCAAACTGGCATTTGGATCCGAATACACAGTGTGTCCTGGTATGGATGTGTGCTCTCGCCTCTGGTGTGCAGTTGTACGCCAAGGTCAGATGGTTTGTCTGACAAAGAAGCTGCCTGCTGTGGAGGGAACACCATGTGGAAAAGGGAGGATCTGTCTTCAGGGAAAATGTGTTGACAAAACCAAGAAGAAATACTACTCAGTAAGTTACCAGCTGTGACCCTAGGGAATTTTAGAAAGCATGATTCTCAAAGGTGCTAATTTTTGTGGGAGTGAAAGGGAATTTATGGAAGTCAGATTGAAAGCTGCCTTATTTTTTAGCATGTAATTGGAGTGTTACTGCTGAGGTATCTAGGAAAAATGCTGCTGAGTTTCAGGAAGCATGTTTTCTCCTTGAAGTATGAGCCTGGAAAACTGGAAGCATCCCTTCAGAGAAGAGGTTTTGCCCATTCAGTAAGTCAGGTCTGAAGACATACGGAAAGATTGTCAAGGACCTATTCTTAGCTTCCCGACTTCTTGGCAATGGACTGCGAGGTAAATTAAATCTGTAAATTTAATTTAAAGCCCTCATCTGAAAGGCCCCAGGTCTAATGAAGAGAAAGACAGATGAAGTTCATCCAGAATTTAGGTTCTAGAGCAGAAGAGTTTGTACCTCCAGTGACAGAGTCCCCTCTGTCAACTTTGTACATTTGGAGAGTCCCCAGGCTCATGAGAACTGTCAACTGCACAGTTCAAATACTTCTAAATTTACTGGGTAGATAGTAGCATTGCTCCTCTTGGTGGTATACCAACAATAGAGGTATGGATCTGTAGAGCTTTGTGAAGATATTTGCAAACTATGAGAGTCATTTAAATCGAGCTACAGCCTTTATAACATTTTTTAAAGGAAATATATACTTCTACATACTATTGAAATACTCTTTCTAGGTAGCCTATTAGCACAGTTGCAAACTATATCTGACAACTCCATCTCTTGCCAGTAAATCAGAGAAATACCTGTGCCTCACAGTAATTGCATTTCATTAGTCGTAGATTAGCCTTAGGAACAAATTCCCTGGAGGGATTGGCAGGAATAGCAAAAAATAAAGAGAGCAGCACATGAGACTATGGGCCCATTTCTGGTGCATGGGTGTCTCCCACAAAACAGGGTGAAGGCAGCTGTGTAGAGCAAAGCCTAGTTTGCCTTTGCATAGTGCCAGATGAGATGTCATCAGTGTGCAGATGAAAGACAGAAATTAACTCCACTGGGAGAAAGAAGGCTCCTAAGACTTGTTATCCCTGGTTAAAATGACTAAGGATTCACTTTCAATTGAGGAAAACACTAGCAGTGTCTTTGAGGTGTAGCACAATTATTCACACTTGGATGATGTCCTTACCTCCCACTGTTCCATATATTTCAGGCTTCAAGCCATGGTAACTGGGGGTCCTGGGGACCTTGGGGACAGTGCTCCCGTACCTGTGGTGGAGGAGTTCAGTTTGCTTATCGTCACTGCAATAACCCAGCTCCTAGAAACAACGGCCGGTACTGCACCGGTAAGAGGGCCATCTACCGCTCCTGCAACGTCACACCCTGCCCAGCAAATGGTAAGTGCCTTCATGCCAAAGCGCCTTCGTGCACCAGCCTCTCTGTTCACAGGTGGTGAATGTTGAACATCTGCTGTGAAAGGAAACAACAAAGGTCCATTGTAGTTTCTGCAAAATCTATTTACCAAGGCAAGACGTTCATCATTAATACAATACTGTAATTCTTGCCCCATCCCCACCCTGACACCCTACAGAAAGGACACTTGAATGAAAAGAAATTTCAGTCCTGGAAAATGAACTGTAATGCAGACTTTAGTCGTTTACTGCGTATAATGTCACGGGAAAATTTCCAAGCTAAAACAGTTGAAGGATTTGAATGCTGGTTCTAAGTAAAGAGGTGAACTGATGCAACTTAAAAATTATGTAAAAATGAAATTGGAATAGTAGATGGGCATAATGATATTTGCAGCATGAAATATCTGAAAATAGAAAGTCTGAAATAGTCACTAATGATGTGAATAATTCTACAGCTAAATCTTTTCGACAAGAGCAGTGTGAAGCAAGGAATGGCTACCAGTCTGACGCAAAAGGTGTCAAGACGTTTGTTGAATGGGTCCCCAAGTACGCTGGAGTACTTCCTGGAGACGTTTGTAAGCTCACCTGCCGAGCCAAAGGAACTGGCTATTACGTGGTATTTTCTCAGAAGGTAATGGCATCTCCAGTCATGATCTCATGGCCCGGTTTAGAAGTGTCCTGTATCTTAGAAATCTTTCCATGCAAAGGAAAAGAAATTAATCATATGATTCAATAATTTAACTGTGTGGTTAGATTTGATTATTTGATCCACTTGCTGTATATTGGGGCCAGCACCGGCCTCTGAAATGAAATAAGTGGTTCCACATCTCAGTAAGTGGATTCATCAAAAATATGGGCCTCTCAGTGCGCTCTGCACTACTTTGTTTTCTGCAGTGGTTAAAGGGGTTTCTGCCTGGAGAGTCATCTGTCATTCTGGCGTATGAGTAAAAAAATATGGTTTAGCCTTATGTTAAAGGGAGTCCAGAGTAACTCTTATGGAGCCAATTAATATAGAATAATTAGCCAATTAGTGTAGATGGGACTTGTGCTTAGTTTGTTAGATCAAATTCAATTCAAACTGAAACGCCTCCCACGCTTATACTTGCAGTTTTCTGCCTATAAATGCCATGAAAATAACATTGAGATATAGATAGCTGAAATGCAAGGCTATCTACAAGTGTTGTTATTGGTTTTTAATACGCAGTGAAATCATCATTGTTTTAGTGTGTTACGGTGGAGTTATCTGTCACTGCTTTCAGCCCTTTGCTAGATTTCATCAACTTTTGGGCTGAGAATGTTAGAGAAACAGAATCTGGTCCGTCAGGGTAGACACTCTGTTCTGAGTAGATGACATAAATGAGTAACTGGGTTTCACCAGTCAGATTCACAACAGCAAATCTTTTCCATGGCAGTTTTAACTAACAGTCATTTGATTGCCAGGTCACTGATGGTACTGAATGTCGACCATACAGTAATTCAGTCTGCGTCCGAGGAAAATGCATCCGAACTGGTTGCGATGGCATCATCGGTTCAAAACTCCAGTATGACAAATGCGGGGTGTGTGGAGGAGACAATTCCAGCTGCACAAAAGTCATGGGGACCTTTACCAAAAGGAGGTATTGATCTTCAGTGTTAATAAATGTACCTTCTCATGCAAATAGTAACTCTGCTGTGCTTGCTTGCTTTCTGTCACTAAATGCAATTTACTTTCATATAAGATTGAGCGAAAAAGTTGCTTGCCTGTGCTTTATTGCCCTTTCCAGATGTTTACAGCTGGCCTCTTAACATTACACCAAGACTGGCAAATAATCAACTGGCAGAACACTGTACCCACTTAATTTCTGACCCTAAGTGCCAGTGATGCAAGTGAGCACCCCCTTAATAGGAAGTCTGCCTAAAATAAAGCATAGCACCTTGTGATACTTGCTGATCTTGCTGTGTGAGATGGCTTGTGGTTTCTAGAGGAGAGAGGAAAAGGAAGAGAAGAATGAATCAGAAAGCTGTTGGGGGCAGAATAATCGGGGTATCTCTGAAACCTTACATTTCCCAGGTGATGCTGTGTTAGCAAGCTACACACTGAGAATGTGTTTTGTGTCATCTAACTTTGAATGACACTGAGGACATCCGACCTGATTTAGTGACACGGATTCCGTCTGTCCGTCTGTAGTTAGTGGAGAGAAGCAGACAGCATTAGACCACATCTGTAAAAGTCCTCCTTAATAGCTGGGAGGGATTATACCCCAAAAATACCTTTTTCACACTGCTGAGTATGTATGTCGAGCTTAGATGACTAGATCAGGTATCAGAAGTAAACATAGGCTTAAGGATGGCATTTGCTATATCCCTTCATGTCCATTGGCATAATACTGATCTCCAGATGGATTCTTTTTTTAAGTCAAAATATTTGTAGCAGTTATCCATCATACATTTTCAGCATTTAACAAAACTTACAACAAGTAAAATAAAAGGAACCACCCTCATGGTTTTCTCTGACCACGCTGAGGGCAGCATTAAGTTTTGTGCTGAGATACCAGTGTTCAGTATGTCTGCTTTCTGTCTGAACTCTTGTTTCCCTCCCTCTTCAAGCCTGAAGAGTCACAGAAAAATGTGGATTTTTGATTATCATTTATATGGATTCCAGGGACTGCGCTAGTGATCTACTCCTAGACACTTCCAGTTGACAGTTTCTATTTGGTATCTGTGATTGCATTAGCATTCCCTCTTTTAAAACGTACATAAACTTTATTTTGGTTTATATCTTACACATTCTTGCATAGCATATTGAAAGCTACCAGAAGTTGAAATCTGACTCCTGAAATGACCTTTTATTTCTGTACATTTCAGCATACTGATTAATAGCAGTCAAAAATGGCTTTGAGAGTGAATTTATTCTAAAAGTAAACATAACTAATCTTCCTGGTAAACCAATGATTACTCACCTAAGGATGCCAAAATACATCTGCCAAAAAGAATGACTTTCCATCCAAATTAGTAATTATGTAAACCAAATCTTTTCCAATTTGAGAATATTGACATGTCTGGAATGTCTAAATGAAGAAGATGCTTTGAGATATACTTCACGTGATTCAGTAATGATCCTTGTGCTGGAATCCAGGCTCTGGCAAAAATGTTAAAGGGACTCCATGAATTTCAGTGAGACCTGATTTGTAGCATAGATATGAGAGATTCTATTACAATCTTTCCTGTGAAGTTACCATCTTACTCCTCAAATCATGCCTTTAACTGAAATGAGATTGATCAGAGAGTAAAATATTAATTCAACCCCAATGCATTTAAGTGGTTGTTCCATTTAGAAAGTTATAGTCAGCCTGTAAATAACAGGTATATTCTAATTTGACTGTGATGGAATTATGGAGTGACAAGGATTTATTTTCCACTGGAAATAAAAATAATAACAATGCTTGCATAATTCTCTTATGCAAGTAATTGACTTTAAAATAAACACCTCATTAAATTAGTGAATGAAATCTTAATTATCTGTAAACTGTTTTTACATATGAAAGAGCAGTAACTGTAGTAAAATTATCTTTTCTCCACTGAAAAATAGCAGCTCTTGCGTCGCTGTCCATTATAAACCAAACTGTAGCAACCTGTACGTTAAATGTACAGGGAAACTTAAATGTGCAAGGGAAGACTAGTATATCCCATTGCAGACAATTCCCATTACAACATTTGTTTGTACTTTTTTCTTATTACACAGCCCAAAAAAACCCTGGAAAACTTGCTTCCTAAGAACTTAAAAGGCTGAAAAGCCAAATTGTCAGAAGATGGGAAAAAGGAGAGTTAAGGCTGCACGTGCTTTGTGCACGTGGAGCGTTACAGTTCTTTGCACAGGCAGCTTGAACTCTCCAGCATCGCTTTTAGTTTTAGAATAAATGATTTTGTAACTTTAATAACATGTTTTAACAGAGTTATTTTGGCAACTGTTATGTAAAAATATTTGCGCAGTGCTGTAGAGCACAGTCTCCCCCAGCCTATTTTTCACACCATATTCCTTCAGCTTTATGGAGGTGCTAAATCAATAGTTTTAGTCATTGTCCCATAACTGCTGGAAATAGCCAGGGAATAGCACAAGTGTTTAATCTGTAGTCTGTGCAGTCTCTACTTGTGCAGACAAAAATTCTCAAAATTCAGTCTCTTCTTTAAACAATCCCAAAGGAGATACCTTCACTTTTATATATATATATATATGTGTGTGTGTGTAAAAAAGTATATTTTCTCGTTCCTTTTTTTCTAGAAGTTTCAGCACTAAACTTTTCAGACATAAGATCCTTGCAGAATGGTTTTGTCACAGGTTTAGAAATTAAAATACATGTCTTTAAAGTCCAGCTGGTAGCTTATAGCTATGTATAGTCTTAAATCTTTTTCTATGTAGCAGTAACGTTAAAATAAATAACATACTTGAGATAGTGATAAGTGACAGCCCACTTGCAGGTTTTGAATGCATGTCACTTTCAGTAGAAGAATTAAATATCTTTTTCTAGCTCTGAATTAAGATACTTCATCAGTAGCAACAGAGAGAACTCTGTGATGGTAAAAATTAAGTATTTGGGTGCACCTCATATTAGACACTTGACAATTAATCTTTGGCTTCATGAATTTCAAAGTAAACAAATTTTTTCTTAGTGATCAAGATTTTTGAGTGTTCCCAAGGTACCTCTACCCAGCTGTTACTCTGTTCATGCTTTCCTTAATCATCATTATAGCAAAACCAGCAAGAAACAGCTGTAACCAATGCATATCTCATTATCTTTTCCTTGGCAGGCAGAGCGTGCATCGTATTTCATATCTCCCACCCTTTGCTGAAATATATAAGCTATCTGTTATTTTTCATTCCTCGTGTATCTGACTCACGTAAAATCATTACTAAAGCTAACGATTAAGCAATTTGACGTAAATGCAGTACAAATTTCTTCAAGAGCATAAAGACAAACAATGAAACCTGTTTAAATTAGTCTTCGATGACCCTCAGCCCAGATGGATTCAGGGCCTGAACTAAAGCAAAGCAACCTGTGCGATGCCAGTGACTCCATTAGGTGTTGCAGTAAGACTTGAGGCTTATTTCATGCTAGCTACTGAATACTGTTTGTTTTTTTTTCTCTTCATTCAGCAAGGGCTACACAGATGTAGTGAAAATCCCGGAAGGGGCAACTCACATCAAAGTCCGGCAGTTCAAGACTAAGGACCAGAGCAGGTTCACTGCCTACCTGGCCCTGAAAAAGAAAAACGGTGAGTACCTTGTCAATGGGAAATATATGATCTCCACTTCAGAAACAATCATTGACATCAATGGGACTGTCATGAACTACAGCGGCTGGAGTCACAAAGATGATTTCTTGCACGCAATGGGACACTCTGCCACAAAAGAGGTTCTTATTGTGCAGATACTTGCGACTGATCCAACTCAACCAGTGGATGTCCGCTATAGTTTCTTCGTGCCAAAGAAGCAAGGGCAAATGACTAACTCTGTCACCAGCAGTGGCAGCAGCAGCAGCAAAGTAACTCCAGAGCTCACGCAACCCCGCTGGGTTACGGGGCCGTGGCTTTCTTGTTCTCGAACATGTGACACAGGATGGCACACCAGGACTGTCCAGTGCAAAGACGGGCATGGAAAATTAGCTAAGGGATGCCTTCTCTCTCAGCGACCGTCAGCATTTAAACAGTGCTTGTTGAAAAAGTGTTAACCTGTGGTTGTGATCTTCTTTAAAAGAGGTTTTATTAAGCCATTGTTGACATACTGGTATTAGGTCTGCCCAGACAGAGAGAAGCAAAGGCTTCAATGTACTTACAGTCTCAAATTATGGGCAGAATCTGCCTATTTGGACCAAATGAAGATGTGCACTGCTTTAAATAATAGTAGGGTGATCTTAATATGTCAAAAAAACTAAGCATTAAAGTTGTTATAAGCCCTCTGTGTCTGCAAAAGTATAAAATAAAATAATGCAAAAGAAGAAAAAACTAGTGAATGGAGGATCCTGGGATATTTGAAGGTTACAGAATCATCTCCCCTTTTTCACCTACCTCTAATACAGTATGTCCTTAGACAATGTCACGTGCAGCCATGATACCACAGTATCTTATTTTATACTGTTTTGTAAATATCATTCATTTGGTATGTCACTTTATATCACGGTTCTAGTAAAAAATCAAAAGCAAACTACATAGGCAAAGTGATTGACCAAAGTATATCTGCAGCTCTTGTGGACTTGGTCCACTTTTCAGAAAGGGCCACAGATGTTTTACTGGAAAATGAAGAGCTCGCTGCTGGTTTTAAAAAGTAATACCTTTTGGTTTTGACAAAAGGAAACATTTTCATGCTAGGAATTTCCTGACAGCAGATCATTATTCTATGACAAATACTGTGTTTCCACCAAGAAATTCTCAGGAGCCTTACAGCAGCTTGCAGGCTGGGGATTCCCACATGTACATTGCTCAAATACCGGCACCATCAGCAAGCGACTCCTCACCATGTGTATGTCAGACATACACAGAAGGAGGATTTGGCTGCTGGGAGGAATTTGTGGACACTTTGCTTGTACACCTTCCACTACTTCCAGCTGTGTCACAGCTTGGGGTCCTTGTTGATGAACAGTAGCTGCTAGCTTCTTCTTTCCATAAAACAAAGACATACTGTATTCTGTAGAAACTAGTTAGAGAACCAAAAATTACAGGTAAGATAATCAAGTGTCTTCTAACTCAGATATTCTGAGGCTGTGATCAGCTGCTTTCTCTGTTATTTTCTCTATGGCTTCCACCTTGAATCTAACAATGTGTAATGTACCTACATCTTCTGAAGAGGCTATAAAGGTCAAAAAAACACAGCAAGCAGTTAATATTTTATCACTGTTTTGTCCATCATGTCTAACCCTGGTATTCATCTTACCAGTAAAAGTTTGTTAACTATTTGTCTTTTTTGATTGTTTTATGTGTGTTTTGAGGTTTTTTCTTTAAACTATAGAAGGCATTAATGTTTTGTATACCTACCACATTTGGGAGGAAGAAGGGTCACTAGGAAGTCAAACCACATCAGGATGTGGAGGACTTGCCCAATATCAATAAGACTGTTTCCACAGTTCAGGCAGTAGCTGGTAATAGTTTTCATTGGCAGCAACTTCTGAATCCGATTATCGCCTGGTGTTAAGTTCTGTGACTGAGGATGAGCCTTTCACCTCATGCAGGTAACAACAGGTGGAGGCCTTATAGCAACCCTGTTAAAATTGCTTCCTTTTACATCAGCAGGCTTTGAATCAAGCCCTAGGATAACAGGTACTGAAAGAAATGGTTATAATATGCTGATGAAAATAGAATCCCATCTGGCTTTTATTCCTTCATTCATCCACAGAGGAGAGTATGAGACTGCAGGAGGATTTTCAGACGAGCCTCAAGAGCTGTAGGTCAGTGGTACTTGAGCTCTGAGATACCCCAGGCCCTTCTGAAAATCCCAGTCATGAAATTAGGAGAGAAAACTTGTTCGCATGTGTAGCAAGAAGGGCAGGTCTCGCTCCAGGCTGACACAAACATGTTTTTGCAACTGTGGCATGTTTGTGTGAACTCTTAGAAAGCATGTGATGATTTCGAAACAGCACAGAATTGCTACATCTGCAAGTGCAAAACCTGGAGAAGTATCTATTTTTGTACCCTGTTCTAAGTAAACAGTAATGTCTGTCAAAACAAACAGTAATCTCTGTCAAGATGAACTACCAACGAAAGTTACTAGTCATCTTCAGGTTTCAAAACTGGTGTGGCCTTGTTTTTAGTAGTTCTATGCAAAACTGTGGATCTTGAGGAACAGTCTCCACTTAATCTCAGATCCCACCCTAACAACGAATGTTTGCAGAGTTCTGGAAAGTTAAGATTTATGCCTTCTTTACCTATTAATATAAGACCATTCTGAAGTGTCTTATTTTCCTTTCAAATAATCTTATTTTTATGCTTATATATGTATTACACATGTTCTAGAACCTCTCAAAAAAGTCCGTAACAAATAGAAACCATCATGAGAGGAAAAATAAGGAGACTCCATGTCTAAGTCTCAGGATAGACTTAGCATTTGTCTTGGCATACAGCTGCTGTAATAAGTGGCGTTTGTTTTCCTGTGTTTTACCGAGACAGAATGTGCAAGCATTTGTGTTTGCATCATAGTAATAATTTATTATATATTCAACAGGATGAGCAAAGCTTTTGGATGCTGTTCTGGCTCCAGAAGAGTAATACCATATGCGGGTATAAATTTAAAGTTTCCTTAGATCAAGAGTATCTTTTTCATAGAAAGAGTTTATTTATAAAAAAATAAGTAAGTATGAGAACAAACCACTATAGTGATTTTTCCCTTTTCACTAGTGTAGTAATGAAGCAAATTAACATGTGAAAAAAGCAGTTGCCTTTCTGTGGCTGGAGGGCGAAGGGGACAGGCCAGGGAAGCAACCCTGAAAGTGTTAAGATAAATTAGGTCAGCCTGCTCTAATTAACACTTGCTTTTTAGCTGCTTTTTGTAATCAGAGTCCCATTCCAAGCCTTGCTGTTGCCAGGCATAGCTATTTCATGTAGCTGATGAGTGAAAACTTGGTGCAGGCTATGTGACTGTGTCATTTCAATTTCTGTTCTCAACTAAACTCCTTGTCTCTCACACTGTTACATCATTGTTTACATTACTACTGAGTGTTGCCAAACAGGTTCCATAAAATGCATGTAGGAGATAGAAATGTGGAGTATTGCTCCTCGCGTAGAAATTGGTAATCCTCACGTTAAATTCACTGCTGACTTCTTGGGACACTTCTCCAGTGCCCTCAGGTGGAGTTGGACCCCTGAGCATCAGTGTTTTTCAGAACATCTGCTTCTCCAGTAAGACATTCTCACTAGGAAAAAGCCTGTCATCTTTGGTTTGACTGTATACAAGAAATGAAATTCAGCTGCCCTCCTGTGGAAACAGTTTTATCACAAGGGGGAGAGGGAATAATCTTGTGGATTAATCAATATTGTAAAAAAAAAAAAAGAAAAAAAAAAGCAACACAGCACTGAAAAAAATAAAATAATTTATTGTTTTTACAACTGGTATGTGAACGGATGTAATGAATTTATTTATTCTTATTTAACAAAAATACCAATTGTGCAAATTCTATATTTAAAATGTTTTGCTGTCATCTCTGTCTCTCTCTTTCTCGCTCTCTTTTAATTTATGCTACAAATTTATATTGAAAGTACGCCTTGTGAGTTTACATAATGTATGGCACTGGTTATTTTTTGTATGGTTGTTTTTAGAAAGCTTTCTGCATGAAACAGGAGTATATGTGTATACATGTGTGCACACTGTATAGATGTATATTCTTTTTCTGCTACCATCTTTTTCTTAAAGAAGTTGTAGATCTTTAATTTTGTGACACCTCATGCTCAAAGCTCCTTGTTACACTTCACTTCTAAAATCTCTCAACTAGCAAGTCATAAGGGTCTGTGGACCAAAAAAAACCCTGTACCAGCTCCTACAGAAGTCAGACAACAGCTTCGCTTCTCTCAGATGCCTGCAGTTCATGCTGCATGCCTCTGATTTCCTGCCGAAGCTGGTGGGAGCCCTCCCCTTTGCTTCAGTGGGAGCAAGTTCAGGCTTTCAGTAAATGGGAGTCCTCTACATGTGCGTGAAGTTTCTCTGAGTTGTCAGAGTGGCAAGTACATCTTCTCTCGTGCAACTTCTTATGTTTCGGTGAAAACACCACAGAGAAACTCATGTATGCCTCTTTACAAATATAGCTAAAACAATGTATGATTTGGTTTATGAAGACCATTAAAAAAGCTACTTTTTCAGTCTTCCCACCATTTATATACATATAGAAATATGTATATTTGGCTGTAAAAAGCCCGATTTGGAAAGCTTCACAATGTTTTACTTCATTGTATCCTAGCTGTTTGCACCACATCAGGCAGTTAGACACAAAAAGGCAGCAACGCATGCATCCCCGCTGTTTCCTTGGAAAGTAGCAACATCAGTTTGCTTCCACTCTTCATCTAGTGAGCTCCAGGGAACTTGTATCGGGCCCTATGTCAGGAAAGAAACGCAATATAGACAGACCTACAGCTTTTCTACAGTCAGATTAACAATACAAATAACTAATGTAGATGCTTCACCGTAAGACCAGTACTACAGACTGCAAATCATGTATTTCAGACTGTTGGAAGTTACCTGGCTTATCAGTGCCCACATTCATAGAGGTTAAATTCCAGCTCACCCTCTCTGCCCAGCATCTGCTCCCATCTAGGCACTCCCAAAGACCCAGAGCCAGCCACAAGGCTTTAGATGAAATTGTGATGGCCAGTGGGTGATAACTTCCTCACTGAAGACCCACTCCAAAATACCAGGAAATTACTATAACCCTTGACTTTGATGATCTTTAGGGCAGGCTGTGAACAGGATGTGTCAGGATGAAGCATTAATATTTGTGAGGTTTCAGCAATATGTTCAGATGGGCGGTTCACCACGTGGTAATGAATGCCATGCTGTTCTTTGTCACTGAGGAAGATGGAGCCTATGGCAAGAGCCAAAATTAGGTTCTCTGAGCATGGGCTGCAATTTTCAGAAAAAAAGTTGCTTGTTTTAAGGGGGTTTGTTCCTTTTTAAAATTTAATTTTAATTAACATCTTTATAGAGTTGCCAGAGTGCATTATCGCATTCATACTTGTCATTGGTGACATTTTCAAGAGGGTTTTTTACTGTGGGTACACCAATACTAGCTTGTACAGTAAAGCCAGTTCAATGTTCTAGTTTCAAAAAATGTTGCAAGTGCAGATATTTCTGATTTGTCATGTGAGCTAATGACACTTAGGATTAACTGTCAGGTCCTCAGCTGGCACCACAAAATGTAGTTCTGGCGTTTACAAGTGTAATTTTTCAGTGATAGTGTACAAAATTTGAAATGCCCTGAACATATTCTTAGTCTTCCAGGTGAGTGGTTTGAGAGCTTCTCTCCAGACACACCGTACTAAACATCTCAATGCTGTCCTGCTGCTCTGCACATTGCAGAGTTGTGGGCTGAAAACAAGACTCACTATATCACTTGCCCTTGAAGTTGTCTGTAGAGGCTCATAGTTACTGTAAGTACACTTAAAATCATTTCCACGTACATCACCCTCGCATCTGTGTCGAAACACAGACATGGGTGCACATAGAACTTCACTGCGGTTCAATGAGTGTATGTCTTTTCTGTGTGTGCATGTGTATGCTTGTGTATATATAAACACATACATGTACATACATACACAAGCGAGCATTTGGGTCTCCATTATTCCCACTCAACAGAGCAAAAGAGTTACATCGCCTTTAGTTATACCTATGTAAATTCAGAGTAACTTCATTGCATCATTTGGCTTTTCAGGAGCTGCTTCAGACTTAGACCACTTTAAGTGACAGCATAATTTGTCTTTTAATTTATAGGAACTGGTTTACAGAATTTCTCATCTGAACTGTGAAATTTTCAGGTAGTTTATCATACGAAACATACTGATTGACAGTCAAGCATATATGCAGTGTTAAAATCCCATCAGATACAGGAAATAATATACTGAATTCAGTAAGTTGGAGACAGCGTAATACTCCTGTATAGCAATAGATCCATTTAATCTCTTACTACCAGGTTATCTGCCTAACATCAGATAAGACAAAACAAGAGAGGTATTGTAGAGAAAGACTAAGGAGAAAGCCCAGTGTTTGGTTGTGCTTAGTTTATTTCATGTGCCTCTTTATACACGATTGGTGTCAACATATTCTGGAAAGCATCACTTCATGCATCACAGATAACTTGGCTGAAACACCAGTACCCTTTGAAAAACCAAGATGTGTCACAAAGCTTCTTTTCATCATAGTATGTGTCTCATCAAAGAGAGCTAACATTTTTTAAAGCACTACTATGTCAGCCAGTTTACATCATAAATAATATATGCAAAATATAACTTCATTTGAACTGAATTGTACAAGGTCTACACTGTACTATGACACATTGAAGGCCAATATTTTGCTTTGTAAACTATTACATATGTATAATTTACCAGTTGTAATCTTAAAACATTTGATTCTGTGATTTCAGTAAAAGTAATAAATATATACTGTCTCATAGGTCCAAAATACTTGTTCTATATGGTATATTTGAGGTCTGCTGTTTGCCATTTGTGCCCCACTAGAGACAGACAAGCAAAAAGAGATTCAGCTTGATCCCTACATTAAGGCATAAATATTCTTTCTGTATCTAAATGATTGGACTCGATGATCTTAAAGGTCTTTTCCAATCTAGGCGATTCTGTGATAACACTGCACTTTAGTGGTGGTGGGATGGAGTTCTGTCAACGTGTTTTTGTGAGTCATGAAACTTAACAGGAAAGTGCAGAAAGCGGCATTTGGTGCCCTTACAGAGCCCTAGACAAAGTTCCCATTTGCTGTGGTTCAGAAAGATGGTACCATACCCATGACCTCCTGAGCCTCCTCAAAGCCCCCCTCACATCCATGGGATCTGTCCAAAAGCAATGTCCTGCAGAATTAGTGCATTAGATTCAGAGTGGGATACATCATTAGCCATATAAACCAACCTTAAGAGTAGTAAAAACCTGTCAGAACGGGTCATGGCAGCACACAATGTGTGCAGAAGTGGTGGTACAGCCTAGGTGCCAAAGGCAAGATGAGCAGAAATCAGCAGAACTGGCTGGTGAGACAGTTGTACACATGCTCCAGCTGAAGTTTGGCTCTTAAGATGTGTTAGTACCAGGATTTACGTTTCTAATAGAACCAAATTATTATGCAATATAATTCAATTTTCATGCTGATTTCTTGCTTATCCTTTCTCATCCCACAACACTAAGTCAGAGGGGTTTTTGTTCCCCAAAACGATGCTTGCTTTCCAAAAGTGAAAGCAAATACATCCTGTCTAAATCTTAGCCCATGTGCGTGTCTAATCTATTGATTACTGGCATTTTTATGAATCTTGGATTTTGCCTTTTATTAATCTAGATTTTTTTCTTTATTTTGTTTTACAAATTGTAAATTAAATATCATTCTTATTTACAGAAACAATTTCTATATGCCTAGGAATGGCTTTTCTTCCTCGTCTGTTCAAACAATAGCAGTGAAGCTTTACAGAGCTGCCAGTACCTATAGAGAGGCCCAAGGTCTTCAGAAAAATGTGTCTAATAATCTGTTACACTACATACAAGTCTGCTTGAACCACAGTACATGAGAACTGTCCTGCTAGTGCTTGGTACTATAGATATCTATATGCACAATATTACATATTTGTAATATTACTACTACATACTCTTTATGTGTATAAAGAGGTTTCAGAAAAGCTTGCTTATACATTTACACTAGATACTTGTAAGAGTGGTGGCTGCCCATCAGAAAGAATACAGTGGTCAACATCAGTGAAGGGTGCAATGAAAAACCTGGAAAGGCAGTTTTACCATTTACCCAGCCTAAAGGGCTTAGGGAGATGAGAATCATCTGCTACACCCTTCAGTAAAAACTAACAGGTTTTCATCCCTCTCTGCACCTGTCCTCAGCCAGGATGCTGGGGCAGAGCAAAACCTCCACCTTGTCTCCTCCTGCCCACCTGCAGTAGAAATATCAGACATGCAAACTGTGCAAAATTTGTCCTCTAGTTTTAGGTACTTTTTGTCTCTTAGAGAACTCCACAAGTGTTACCACCTCAGAGATACATCGGTACCTCCTCTGTATTTTTGTCTGCATAGCAAGCTGCAGCATCACCGAGTGATGATGGCAGGTCCTATCTTCCCAAAATGCCATTTTTATTTCCCATTTTAAAGTTTGCAATAGCTCGGAGAAAGCCATTACTGGGAACGGAAACCCACTCATATACAAATCAGATAGAGGAGAGACAGCAGTACAGACTTTCTCAAATGTCCAATGCTGTCATAATCCCATTACTGTGCAAGGACTGTTCTGTATCAGGAAGATGAACTCATTCCCTCTTAATGTATTTTCCATCTCTTCATAATGTGACATTTCACCTCTTCAGAAACTATATGTAATTACATGTGAGGATGGAGACTTCTGTTCCCAAGACTCTGAACCTGTAGACCAAATCTTATTTCTAGGTGGGCTGCAAGACAGATTTGATCCAGTTTCAGTACTCTAGCCAAACTCATCCTTTTTTAAAAAGTAAGTTTTGGAAACCTCAGGATATATCCAATAATTGAACTAGAAAAAGTTCAGGTCTTTCCACACTGTTTACACCGTTACCTCACTCCCCTTATGCTGTGCTCTGCAAAGTTTAAAGTAATAAATTCATCATATTTAGACCACTCAGCATTCCAAGCTGACCCAAGGATAGGGTTGAAGAGTAAATGCGTGGGAAAAGTAACTTAACAAAAGCCAAGGAAAAATTATTTTTTTCCATGCTTGGAGGACCCAGGCGGCAATCTTTTTGCTTTCCCTTGATTATTCTGGGAAAAGTATGTCTAAGTGAAAGCTCACAGACATTTTCTCAAGCAGCTGTCCAGGAAAGCTTCATTGTAGCAATCGTGCAACCTAAGGATGAACTTATTAAAATGCCCATTGTGGCCATTGCCACCACAGTCTCACTGCTCCAAGCGTTGCTAAACAAACACAGTAAGACAGGATAGCAAGATGAAATTCTGGAGAATGCACGTGCATTTAGGTATGGGAGAGGGGAGGGTGCCTCAGAAGGCTTAGGGGTTAAGAAGTGTTGCATTCTGTAATCTTTATCAGCTTTAATGCATTTTGCCACAACAAGCTCACATTCGTGTATTTTTGCCTACCTGTAATTAGGTCCACTGATGTGTCTTTATTTTATTTCTTCCACCCGTTCCTCTCTCCCAGTTAGACTTTTACCTAAGGGAGCTGAAAATGCAGAATTAAAAGCCAAACCCTCTTGCATGTCTCTGACTGCATAAGCCTGAGTTCTGCTAAACAGACTCACATTAGTAGCAACGCTTCCCAGTAAATGGGGACTGCTGCCAGATGGCAGCTAAAGGAACAGCATCTCCTGCCCTTGCAGCTGCCAGGAGAAGAGGAGGAGAGGGGCATGAGCCTGGCAGCACCCCCACCCCAGAGCCCTGCTGGCATCGACTCGGGGGCTGTCTGGAGAGGTGAAGCCGGCCAAAGTTTCAGATCCTGCATATGTGCAAGGACATGCCTATCTCTAGCTCATCTGAATGCTTCGCACAGGTGTGCATCAGGAATTAATTCTTTTTATAGCACTGACTCTGCTCATCACCTTTTTCCCCCCTTACACATTTGTGATGTTATTTTGAGTGAGTGCAGTCAAAATGGATTTTACATTGTTTTTGCTCTGGAGGCACTGAGGCACTCCTTTGAAGCTTAAAGTTGCTGATGGGAGCTGGGTGCTCTCATGCCCATTGATATTTTTACTTATCTGCTGTAATGATTGAAGGCCATATACCTTGGTGAGGTTTGCAGATGTAAATTCTGCCCTAGCCATGCCGGTAACCACAGAGGGGCCGTACACATGTGTTCGTGCACATAAAGTGCACATTCTTGCAAAAAATGTGCAAATTGCCCTCAACTAGCAATCCAGCAGAGGCCCATTGGAAATCAACCTCATGCAGCCAAACAAACATGAAGGTACCACAGGGAAACATCTGCTTGAGAAGCAGGAAGGCACCAGCACAGCGAACATCACTATGGTCCCGTGCCTGAGAGCATCAGGTAACTCACATCTTGAAATAGTTGAAAGCTGGCAGCCAGCCACCTAGGCAATTGCTTAGATGGCAGCGACCCAACAGGTTGGCAAACAAGCTTTGTTACCTAGTAAAGGTGGTCTGTAACTAAAGGGTAACGAAAATTATACTGGAAACTTTCAGAGCACTTTAAAGTGGTCAATTTAAGACAGGGCCCTGCCCACTGGAAGTGGTCCTTTGCTGAAGGGCTCGCTGCACTAGGGCTGGTTTTGTCCAGAAAAAACAGTGTTAGATGCACTCTGTGTGGGCTGGGAGGAATGTTTTCACACTGATATTTATGTGGCATGCTAAGATCTGACAGCCATCCAGAGGGGTTTCAGCCAATATTTCATTTTAAATATACGCTGCGCACAACCAAAGAAAAGCACATGAAATGGCATTGCTTCTGAGGGGTAAACTGAATGGCAGAGCAGCCGCAGAGAGCGGAGACAGACTCCATATGGTAAACCAGCGGCTACAGAGATATAGGTTCTTTCGACAGGAATTTGAGCTATGAAAGGATTTAAGGGGAAATTACCAACCAGTCTGGCATTCAAATGCCAAAATACACAGCCAGACTCTTGGCCGTACAGGCACGCTGTAATGCTCTTCAGCTTCACTTCAAAGGGAGAAGGGAAGTTGCAGAACTTCTCTATGTAAACCTCAGCCTCTTCATGTATGCAGGAAATCACCATCAAAATGCTAGCCCTTCATCAGGTTAAAAACAAATGGGGAACTGATGTATTATATATGAAGAACTTGTCCGTCAGAGGAGAGGAGAAAGAACCAAAGAATGTTTTGTTTCCCTCTCCATCAGAGTAATTATAGGATGAGTTCATTGTGTATTTTTGGCTATCTTTTTTTTTCCCCAGAATAGTTTCTTAAGGCAAAGCAGAGACAGAGCCAGAACTTAAGACAAGTTGAGAGGTTACTGTGGAATAATTTTGTCTCCAGAAGCTCCCTGACTGCCCCAGCCTGATGAAGACCTTTTCCGTATGGCTTCAGTCTCGGCTCCTGTTTCCCAGAGCCTGCACCTTCTACCCCAAGAGCCATTTCCTTTGGCTGCATTCATAACATTTATTTAAATCATCACCTGGTTTGTTTTCAGAGCTAGTCAGGTTTCTAGAAATATGTAAAAGAGGATGTTAAGGACATAGCAGATTAAGGAAAAAAAAAAGACCTTGGCAAAAAAATTAGGAGACGCAGTTACTTCTCATTTACAGCTACAAAAGAAAAAAGAGGGGGGAAAGCTCCAAGAAGGAACAATATCTATGAACAGTATCTCTTCTATCTTGAATCTGGATGTAAGCCATAACCAGGCAGCATCCAAAACTTTGAAAAACTGGGCAAATTAACTTAGATCTCAGATGAATCCATATATTGGGGTAAACTTCAGAATATAACGCAGAACAGCTAAAATAAGAGAATGGAGTAGTGACAGAGGAAAAATGCTTTACTTTTCAGTTACATACAGTGAGGGAAAAGAACTAAGGAAGGAGCTCAGACAGTTTAGGATCATTTCATACAAGATTAAACTTACCAGATAAATGTAAAGAACAAAAACTTTTTAATTCTATAAGAATAAATATGGATTTCCATTAGAAGTAATAGCTGAAGATTCATAGCCCAATTATTTATGAGAATGTGGATATTTTTACTAAAAAACCTGAAGACTGCAGCCCAGATGGGTATATCATTTATCAGATGGGCACTGGAACAGGTTGCCCAGAGAAGTTGTGGATGCCTCATCCCTGGAAATGTTCAAGGCCAGGTTGGATGGGGCTTTGAGCAACCTTGCCTAGTGGAAGGCATCCCTAGCCATGGCAGGGGGGCTGGAACTAGGTGATCTTTAAGGTCCCTTCCAACCCAAAACACTCTATGACTCTATGATTTTAAGACTTTTTAAAGCTAGAAATAAAGTCTTAGTTGATTTATTTAATTAGATACGCCATGAAGTTCCTACTCTTGCATGGAAGCAATGGTAGCTGTAATATACATTACAACTCACAATGCAGTGAGACTGAATCAGTTATTCCTAATGTACTTCATAATGTAGCACCTACTTTCAAATCAAAGGGTTAGTAGATAGACCAGAAAGCTTTTTCAATGGATGTGCTTAGGCCAGTACAATGTACCACAGGAAACACACCTCACAGACAAGAGATTTAGACTTCAGCTTGATTAACAAATACCCCAAAGGGCTACTGATGCTGGTACACAAGAGAAAGCTGCAGGCTGAACAAAATGGGAATGTGGGAGCAATTCTCCTCTCCGTGGGACCAGAGTAAGGGTCTCAGCTGCAGGTGCATCATGACCATGGGTTGCAAATGCTCATTGAGGGACAGTCTAATAGGTGCTGACTCCAGAATTTTGTGAGAATGAAGGGATAAAGCCTGACTGGGAGACAGTTTTTAAGCAGGGGTATGAGTCCAATTCACCTGACTAGTTCAGTAGAGGTCCCGTGAGTAAATAAATAGCTTGGTCATTTGGGACATGTCTGAAAGCACTACAGGAAAGTATCTAGAGGACCACAAAAACTATGTTGGTATCCATATAGCAATAGACAGTGGTTATTTTAGCAGTGTGAAATGTTTTCTCATTCCAACACCACACAAAAGAAGTGCCAAAGCAATTGGCCAGTGACAATAATGTGTGGTGTAATGTTGAGAATGAAAGCCTTCAGCTGGGTTTGACCCAGTACAAAGCATGCCTGGGTTTACTCCAGTAATATTCAGTGTTAACCAACTATATCTGGGCTTTTTGAGTAATATTGGTCACTTGAATATAGATAAATATTAATTACGCCTACACTTAAGGCAGAGTCCTTAGTGTTGACTTAAAATATAACTCATGTTTCTAAATCATGTCAGTGAATTTGTAAATCCCATCCTTAAGGTTCTTGAAAAACATATATTATTATTATTACTTTAGTCTGCTATTTAACACCATAGTGTGATTCTAGCCAAGGCCTGAAATCCCACGCAAGGCAGATTATGTTCAGTTCTCTGGCTGTCTACATATTTTCCTCCCCTATGTACCTTACAAGCCAATGCCTCAATATAGCCCTAAAAGCATATCCTTAGCATACACCCAAGAGACCACACTCAGTATCCTGTCACCCATCATACTGAACGGATTGATTTTTACCAGGATTGTTAACAAAAGTATAATTTCAAAAATGTCTCTGAAAGTCCTTATTTTTTTTTTAATGGTATAGTAGTTATAGCAACTGCTTCCTGCCACCTCTGCTGCCAAAAGCCACAATCCATCCATGAAAAAGAGCTCCTCCATCCAAACACATTTTTCAGTGGACAGCAGCATTCCCTGGCTGGAGCACGCTCTTCCCTTCCCTTTTGGCAAACTGGAAGCCAAACAAAATCTGTAACAAATGTGAGCTGAGAGTGAGGAATTAAGTGAACCTCTTACAAATGACTTTGTAGTTTTACACGTACATGCAAGGGAAAAAAAACTCTCAGAGAGGGATGGGAGAAAAAGCCAGCCACCCCCCAGGGCTGTTCAGTGAAAGAAAATGCTTTCCCTTCTTAGAACCCACATTTGGGATTCAAACCCTTTTCAAAGTCTTGGCATAACAGTAATTTTAAAATTTCTATTAATTACTATTAATTACTATTTAATTACTATGAAAAAAAAAATAGATATTTCCCCTTCACCCTTAGTTTTATTCTACCATAGAGGTTAGTGGCAGGATTTCTTAAGTCTAGTGTATTTCCTGCATGATCATCAAAGTTTGCTTTATGATTTTGAATTTATGGATTTGAAAATAAATTGTTCCTATTCTTAGGTAGCAGAAAAACTCTACTTCTGTGAGCCTTTCTGGTCTTGACACAAAATAATTCTTAAATTTCCTGTTTGACAACATGGTAAAAGGTTTTAGAAAAGCTTTACAATTATTTTTATGGACTGTATTTATAAGTATTATTTTCCCTCCCTAGGCATAATTCCAATGCACAGTTATGTGGAACTTGCTTGTCTCTCCCTTGCGCTATTGGCTGTGACCTTTAACCCACTCAGAAAATAATTAGTACATTTTCCACCAGATAGCTGGATGATTTCATGCTCTCTTACGAGAAAACATTGTAACAGACCACTTGAGCTGTTTAATGTGCTGTTCTTTCAAGCCCCCATATAGCAAACGAATACAGATGTACAAGAATGTAAAAAAATTGAATGAATCAAGAATTATGATACCAATGAGATGAAGAGCCACTTATAAAGCAGTAATTCTCTTATAGAGTGAATTCGGAAGTTTTATTAAAATGCAACACAACCATCATGATACAAGTCGCTTTGAGATTTTTGGCTGCGTATGAGAAGATAAGGCTCAAGTTCCAGTACTAATTAGGCATTGCACACATTGTGATCATTAATAATTTCCACCACAGTAGCTTCAGTCTACAAGATATTTTGCAAACAAATTGCAAAAACATGGTGTAGAGAGTGTAAGCACCCAAAAACACATACAGGACACAAGCCTGAAATTATGAAAAATAGAGGGGAAGGAAAAGTAACAGCAGAGACACAGGCCCAATCCAAAATTGTGAGGCCAATATTACCATGGTTTTGCTTCCAAGCTCAGCAACGGGACCACATCGCCTAATATCTGTGTTAATGCAGTTTTCACTGATTAAACCTCTTTTTCTCTCCACAAAGTATGAACTTTACTTTGATTTTTGCCTTCTAAATTATTTTCACTGCCTCCATGCAAGTGAGGTATTATATAGCTGTTTGTTAAGCATTTTAGCTTCTTTAATACAATAAACAAAGAGAGCTATTGCAATAGGACTTCAGGGTATTTAAAAATCCCTTGCCACTGGTTACCTTAATGGAAGGAGTCATCAAGTGGGCCCCTCACACATGTTCTTAGTGTGCAAGTGAAGTTGTCTGGCTAATGATGGAGTTCACAAACCTCCTCTGCAGGGTAGTTCCAAAAAAAAAGTCAGGCTGTGCACCAGCAGGGTTGTCTGCTCCCTGCTTTTGTCTCCAGTTCCTAAACTTGAGCCAGTGTGCATTGCAGCAGCAGGAGAATGAAAAGAAATGAGAATAAAAGGCAAAGCACGTAGGTATACTGCCACCAAAGAAAATGACGTTTATATCTCCAAGGATTCACTGATTAATTCACTGCTTGGATTTTTCTCCCAATAAGTTATGCTGGGTTGATCTGGAACTAAGACAGTTAGAAGAAAGTATCATCATTCAAAGCATAATTCTAATCAAATATCCCCAAGTTTCCCTTAACTGTAAAGTTGAGCTGCAAGACTTCAGAATTTGCCTACACTCCCACAGACCAAATGAAGCAGTGACAAAGAGGCACCAGAAGACATCCTTACCCCCACTATCCAGCTGAAGCAACTGGAAGACATAGAAGTCACAATCATTCTGTTTAAAGTCACACAGTGAGCAGAAGCTCAGCCAGGAATGTACCGTGGGTTTCAAGGCTCCAAACCAGCGATATAAAACAACTGTTCTACTTTTACCAGGAATTTTTACAGCTGCTCTCAGCATCAGGTTGACATTCTCAGTTATTTTTTTCACTCAAGTCCCCTCTTGCAGCTGCATTCACAGAAGCAGTTCCCCACTCTAGATAGAAGGCCTGGTCCTGCCTACAGCAACTCTTGAAGTGCCTTTAATTAGTCAACCCAGGCATTTTTCCTAATTGACAGAGAAAAGTAGGCACCTAAAAATGTCCAAGACTTGTGGGTTTTGCCATTGACCTTAGGATAAGATGAACGGTGGCCCCCAGGCTCTTGTTTCTCTCCATTGGTCTAGGTTACTAGATGTGGAAAAGGCTTCCACCTTTGACCAGACAAATCCATCTCTGGCCTCAGACTGCTCCACAGACTTTGCGGTACAATGGTTGACTTCTATGCAAGTTGGTCTATGAAGACAAACACTGCTGTCATAAATTATTCCAGTGGCATGTTGCCTGCCAAGAATGTATTACACTGTTCCTCTTACTAATTTTATTAAGTCTAAATACATAAAACTGCAGCAACTGCTTCACAGTCTTTCAAAAAAATTTTAAAAAATATTTTGGTGCTGGGGAGGGGTTTCCTCCCATAGATTTTCAAATCTGCATTTGAAACAGTCTTTATAGGTGCCTTTTAGATTCCAGAGAGAAAATGGGCACTTTGCACATGCTATTTATTTCACCCTACAGCAGCTGTCCATAATAGATTAGATGAATTGCACATTACAAATATGTATTTCTTTCCAGTGACAAAGGGACACAGGGTTCAGATGTAGACGGCTACAGTGCAGATGTCTGAAGCTGAGCGAGATGAATCTCATTCCAGGTCTCAAAAGGGCTGAAAAGTGCTTGGGAGCAGTATCCTGTTTCCAAAGAGTTTTCAAGTAAAAACTCAGTTCCAAATGGCTATAATTCTTTCCAAAAATTGACTGGATGAAGGCAGGTTTGTTCTGCAGCATTTTTTTTCACTGAGCTACCATAGTGAGAATTAGTAATGTTCCAGTTCAGACTCTCTCCCTTCCCATCATCCCTCCCCTTTATGTCCTCCAGCTCTCACCTCCTTGTAAAGTTCTCTTAAGCTTGTGTAAAAAACTATACATCCTCTTTGGTACAGAAAGTATCTGCCATGAATTCAAAGCCCCTCAGAATGTGAAGTTTATACATACCACAATGATTAACAGAAAAATGCTTTGCTCCCCTCTCCCCACCCAAAATATATTCCTGTAGAGTAATCTCATTTTTATGCTAAAACTTATTTGTAGATTTTTTTACTAATATGCAGTTGTTTAAAATCAAATTATGAAGGCATTGGAGAGATGCAAAAGTATTTGTTTCACTTAGCCTTGATATGCAATATTAAAACAGTGTGTTACTACAGGGCTTTTAAAGTCAATTATTGAAATATATACTGGTTATTATAGCTCAGTATCCCTATTACACATCTAATATTGGTAAGCCTTTAGCTTCACAAGCCGTGATGATGAGGTCCAAAATGTACGCATGAAATATATGGTGGCTCTGAATGCTATGCGTTGTGCAGAATCTCTCAGCGAGTAGAACTCGTTGCTGTGCTACAAGCACAAAAGAGAACCCAGCTCCTTGTCTGTTCATTGTGCATATACTTCCACTGTCTCTTCTTTTTTGGCTTCTTTACCTCATGGTGAATAAATGTAATCAAGCCAGCTGCTACTTCCATGTCTGGGTGCAGTTTTTCCGCAGGTGCCACTAAATTCTCTTGAATATGCTCCAGCTCATTCCCTAAAAAATCAACCTGATGTCCAAGATTCTTTTTGGAATTATAACCAAATAATGGTTATAATTTAACCATATTATAACCAATTTATTAAACAAAACAAATGCCGTACCTGAGTTATCAAAAAAAAAAGTAAAACCTTGACTTCCTTTTGTGAGCTGACACAGTTGATTTAAATGCCTTTAATTTCATGAGTGCTCAACACTCCATATGCATCCATGCTGGCTGTGGCAGTAAGAAAGCGAGCAAAACACCAGAGTCATTAAGGGGACAAATTTTGAAGAAAGTGATGAAAGAAGTTTTTCTATCTGGGCAGACTTCACACTGCTCAATTCCCACTACATCTCTTCTGGTTCCTGGGAAGTTTCTTTTCATCCTTCTACTTTACCTGTAGGTTTAAGGCAACCACATTCAAAAGAGAAGTCTCATATTACAGAGGAATCAAACATTTGTGGAAGGCATCAGATCTCTCAGCTCCTTTTGGTACCCAAATGATTTCTGCTCTAAGCATAGGTGTTGTTCTTGCATTTGCATTGCCTATTATTACCATGTAGTATTTTATTAAAATCACAAAACTGAAGTCATAGTAAAAAATTACTCCTCCAGGATGTGAAGATTCCTCCTCCAGCACTTTTTGTAAACGCTCTCATCTTCAGGTTTTATTAGAAATTAAATCCCATTACTGAGTTTTTACAGGTTATAAATATGAAAGGGATTTTTTTTCTACTTCAACTATTCCATCATAAAATGGAAGGCAACTAGTAGAAATGTATCTGTCTTGTTCTTCCCATTGCAGACAACTAAGCATCTAATTTAAAAATCAAAATAATCAGGTCTATGTATTAAAAAAGGTAGTAACAACAGGCCAGAGCTTTCCCGTGCTAACACTTGTCATTCCATGTTGCTCTGTGGACATTGGTGAAATGACTCCACACTGCACCCACATAAATAAAAGCACTTTTGGCTCAATAACCACAGATTTACAAAGGTCAATATATAGCAATGGCATCAGCAGAGTCTAAAGTACCAAATATTTTAAGCGCAGTGCCTAACTCCAGAGTAAGTTTAACACATTTGCACTGTTCACCAAATGTCACATTGTCATGTTTACAAAAATATGAATACTTTCATGTGGGTCTAGGAAAATAATATTTACAGTCCAAATTTCACCTGCTAATATAAAATGTTTGTCCTTAAATTTCCTGTTGGACTAACATAGAATTATCTAAGATGACTTCTACTTTTGAACACAAAATTACAGAATTAAGCTAGTGAACTATTTCTTTGAGTATTAATAGAAAATTTCATGTGTGTGACTTAAGGTTGTTTAGTGCCATCTTTTGGGTGGTCCTAATACTACAGAACAGCTTAATCAAATCTGTTACACATCGGCCATCAGTCATGTGGCTAGGAAGCCATGTGTTACTAGCTCCCTAAACTTGTTTCTAAAGAGCTTGGAGGTTTTATCCTAAATTATAGCTCTCCCTAAGATTTTGCTTTATAATGTGTATAAATTCTCTAAAGAACAAACAGGTAGAGATGAAAGAGGCTGTGCTGGTTTCAGGCTGTGCTAGTCGGGGTGCAGGAGAAGAGGCACTATCTGTCACCACAGGACCAACCTGGCAAGATCAGTGAAACGAAGGCAAGGAGGTACCAGCAGTGGCAGCAGGTGTAATTACACCAGAGAGCCAGCCATGCTTGACAGCTGTGTGAGAAAATAAACATTTTGGCCTCTTCCGTAGTGCAAGGCTGCTGTGGAGCTGCTGGGGATGGGAAGTGCCTGCGCAATCTCATACCTGCTTTCAGATTTGAAGGGAAAATGGGTCGGAGGAGCCTCATCTGCAGTAGCTCTTTGAAACAGGACTGGTGCTGCAGTTACTAGAAGCTCCTTTAGGGCACTCCTATTGTGCAGGAGTACATGTGCACCCTCATGAAATCAATTAAATTTCACCCTTTGCTTACACTGTTCAGTTCATGATAACTGCAAATTACCTTGAAGGTAGCAGACACCTATGTAACAGCTCAAGTCTCCTGCATTAGTTTTTAATTATTTCTCAGGGAATCTTTTTTTTTAAGTATGTGCCTTTAATTAGGAGATTTCAGTCTTCCTCCAGCAGCAAAATGCTTCCAGCCCTCCCTGCAGTCACAGTTAAGTGAAGACCATACAGGGCTGAGTGGCAGTAGTCAGATGACAAAGAAACTCAATGTGAGGATGAATTGCTGGGAGTGTTTCCATGCTGCATAAAGAAATCCCCCAGCCCTTTCTTAGCACGTAAATCCCCAAATCCCCAGCAGCAAAATATTTTCCTATTTAGAAACACTGTTTTTTTTCCAACTTTGGCCAATGTTCATGCTGTTTTATAAGATAATTATCTATGTATCCCTGTCACACCCTATATCATAAAATATTTTTCTTCTGACTCCTAATGTAAGACCAACGGTACACTCATTAAATTAATTGTTTATATTCTGTCTTATTCCATATTCCTTGCTAGCTCTAAAAAACAGATCATACATCCAAACCAAAAAAACCCCCAAGCATCCAAAAATCCAACTTAACACCTACACTGATGCCATAAAATTAAAAGCATACATGACATACTATGCCCATGGTACCTGTTACATTCTAACTAGTAACAAAATCTAGCCATAAAACCCTGCCTTTTCCACAGATGGTCTAAGATAAGATTAGATGACAACGTCCCTTTGAAAAAGTCAGTGGTGAACCGGTTTCATCTTAGGCAAGAACAAATTCAGTGTAGTGCAGTAGGTAATGGTTTCAGCAGGGTTTCCTCTTCCCTTAATGAGATGAGAGGCCCTTCTACCCCCTATCCCACTCCACAAATGAGCTACTTCCCATAGCAAAGACTAATATCATGTGCAACAGAGAGAGTACAGGGCTTGGAGGTAGCTGGGTTTTGGATATCCTCTTGCAAGCAATACAGACCCACAAAGAGCAGGTCAAGGTTCATACTATGCTCCCTGACTCATGGTCCCAGAGATAGCAGAGACAGAGCCAAAGGAATTACTCATGTGTGGAACAGCATTTCTTGTAGATACTTACAGCATTTGGCCTTGGAGTCTAGAGCACCAGCTGATCCTTTTTTGCTAGCTGTTATGCTTGAAATAACATATGCACACATTGCTAAATTTTGGACAAGGCAGCCTCTCCAACAAAATGCTGATGTCTGCAATTACACTTATCTCTGTGTGGAAATGTTCCCCAGGCATTGCTTCCTAGGCCAAGTGCTTGTTGGAAGCTTTTTGGAGGTGTTGGAAGGTTTACATTCCCCTACTCTTGGATAATCAAACACTGCTCACAAGCTTGTCTGGATGTTGAAATAAGCCCAAGCAGGGAGTTTATGCATGGTTTGTAGCATTTTCAGGCCATTAGTCCAGAAGCTACTTCCTTCATCAGTGTATCCCTTGCCTTGCTCTGGTAGGAGATAGATATGTGTAACTCAGCTCAGAAATTAATCAGATTTAATTTTACAGCCATTGTGCTCTTTGTCTCTATCCCTCCTGTAGGAAAGCAGTTCTACCCGTGTGTACCTACAGCAGGCCTTATCATGAAACTGCACTTGTGAGAAGCCTCACAGTCTGTGGATGCAGCAGTCTCCAACATCAATAATCTGGTCTCTTCTCACTGGCACTAACAATTAAATGTCTGGCTTGTGGACAGCCACCACTTACACTGCTCCCAGCTAGAGCTTTTGGTACTCCTCACATCATAATTGTACAATCAAATGGTCTAATGGGAGTTCATACATGACATATTTCCACAGTTCTTTGCAGAACTGCAGTAGTCAAGAAGAATCTCACTGTGCAAAGAGAGTGGAGGATGTCTGCTGGGACACTGCTGAAGACAGAAGCTAAGAAGAGACTTCCAGCCACACAGATCAAAGCCCTTGAACACAAAAGAGATGCTCAAATGACATGAAGTCAAGGGACCTCTGTTCAAGCACAGCTGTCCTTCGATCTGTGAAAAACACAGTGGGATTGGAGGATTGGAGCCACAGAGATTAACATAAAGCAACGAATGCTGTCACTTTTAGCAGTGGATGTCCTCACCTTAACTAACTTCTGCTTTTCTGCCCTCCCTGAAGCAAACAGAATGAGTTAATGTTGTCACTTCTTACAGCTTCTGAGCTTTTAGTGGCTTATGTCATGGCTTGACCATTTATAGTTTTTCAGCTTGTTTCCACTTGTTTAGTTTGAATTCTTTTGAAAAGGTAAAAAGAGAACATTTTTCTTGGAGAGCTTTGAAATCCAAATTAATAAAGCTGGCAGGGCCCTCTCAGTTAAATTTGGTTTCACTTTTTTGTCTCACTAGCAATTTCTTTACACAACCTATTTTAGCTCATGTATTTACCATATAAAGCAATGACAGTTCAGTCGGCATCACTAGAATTATATAAATGTATGGTTTTATAAAGTGGAATTTTTTTTACCTCTCTGTTTGCTAAAATACCTGATGATGCGTTGGTTTTAAGAGGTGTGTTACAAGTGACAGCTGTGCATATTTGCACTGTAGCTAGGATTTTTATACTACACCCAGTTCATAAATGTTATTGAGCAACAACCTGTGAGTTTTTCAAATAAGAAGGAAAATTTTGGTGAGAGAAGCAGCACAGAATAACTCTGATATTCTTACAGCTCATTAGTAATTGTTGTTCTACTTTGAAAGTGTAAGAACAAGTGCAGGCTCAGAGAGAGTCCTCCTATAGAACACTGGAGGTCTCAGGGAAGCACTTTCCCTAGCTGCTTTCATTTATGCATTTGAAGCCACATAAGATGTAATCAGACCATGCTTTCCCTTGGGATGTCAGCCTCAGAAGCCCATACACTCTCCTCCAGTCCATGTTCCCCATTAACTCCCATGGGATTATCCTGGGCTGCCCCTGGACCATCCCAGTGACGCCCTGCTCTTGCCAACACACCACTGAAGAGCAGCCCATCAGCGGCCACATGACTTCAGGCAGCAGCTCTACTGATCCTGGAACAGCCACAAGCAGCTGGAGGACACTCTCGCGCCTCTTCACCTACTGGCATTTGTTAAGGGGCACATAGATGTCCCTCTGCCCAGGCTTCAGCATGTAGCTAAGGCAGGCAGGCGACTCCAACCCAAAGAATTTGGGGTTGCCTCAGCTGTACTCCCCACAGATTCTAGGGAGCCAGGAGCCAAACTAGGCATCAGACCCAGGGCTCTTTCACAACAGGAGAGGGCATTGCCAGTGGGTAAAGGCATAGGATGCCCGCCTCCCAGTTATGCCCAGCTTATAATCAGAAATGATGGTTGAGTTTGCACAGGCAAGAAAATTTATTATTCTGCTAAAAAAAAAATTATTCCATGTGAAACTATGGTGCATTTTTCTGTCTGCAATATTTTAATCATATATTTAAATATATTTTGAATTAAAAACTTGAAATCCTCTAAATAAACAGAAGGAGAATGAGTCAAAAATACTGACATTAATTGGTAGATATAATATCAGGAAAAGCTTTCCCCATGACTACTCTACCCCTTCCCCCTTAGGCGCTCGAGACATTTCAAAACCTGTGATTTTTTTCCTTGATCAACCTTAAGCATACACCCAAACCTCTACTTCTGCCTTAAGTATAGCTTTTAACTTTAAAGCATGCATTTTGAAATCTGAACCGTTCAGCCAAACATGCTGTGACTTCCTCATGACACTCATGGAAGTAAGACTGAATGAAAAGGTTTCATGAACATCCCATGCTCCCCGATTTTAGTTCTTTATTACCCAAAACAATAATGTATCTTGTGCCATGCTATGCAAAAAGGAGCTGGCAGCATAGCAAAGGCAGCACATCATCAGGAGTCCCAAGCATCTCTTGCGAAAATGTGTTCACATGCTTAGCTTTATACCCGTTGGAAATCAAAGAGCCTGCCGACACCACGACACTGAAGGTTTTGCATATTAAAGTCAAGAGGAGAAATTTAGGGATGACAAATGGAAGTTAAAAAAAAAAAAAGTTTTGTTGACTGGCATTTTGGCATTTGGTCTTAAGCAGAAATTATGTTTTTCCAGAAGGCCTACTGGTAACAAGAGTGAAAATATAAACCCGGTTATTGGTTTACTATTGCCTCGTTATTTCTTGCCATGCTCTTACAGTGTCTATGGTATAAACAGACACAAAGGGTGGATGGAAGGGTGTTTTGTTTTAAAAACTTCATTTATTGTATAAGCCACACGCTTCCTCTTGATTTCATTTGTAAACAGAATATTTTAGCCAACATTTTATTAAGTTTCAATCCTGCGAACACTCAAGGGGTTAGCAAGATGCTAGAAGTTAAGCCTAACTATAAATATTTCCAGGATTGGGGCCTACGTGTCTGCTCCAGTTCTCTCTGTTAACATTATGTGATGAGCTACGTGTTACATTGCTGCAACAAGGGTTGCTCACGCGGGCAAAGTGTATTAATAGGCTTAATATGGAGTTGTGCAAGTGAGGTTATACGCCAGAGGAGTGGCTCACATGAGCTGCTCCAGATCGGCAGGGGAGATAGCAAGCGTGACTCTGCAGTGAACTATGACAATGATTTAAAACCTTCCAAAAACTGGAAGGAGCAGCAAAGGGGAGGCCCCACTCACACTCTTCTGCTGATGGCTGCTGGTCTGATCTAGCCCCTTGGTGGCAGAAAACAGCAGGTGCACAGGCACGGAGGGAAGCAGAGGGCAGCGAGAGGCCTCCTCCTTCACCTTGTCTGCCCTCCTCAGAGAGGAGCAGAGGAAGGGCCAGCAAGGGACAGCCTAAAATGCAGTATAATCAATCCAAGCGTAGTAAAAACGGTCTGATCTACTTTGTCAAGCATTTAATTCCTGAACAGAGAGCCTGGCATGACATTTTCACATGGCTTGTGAAAGTCTTACACTGTGAATAGGCAGATGAGAAAAGCTGAGAATATTTGTTTCTGCGGCAGCAGCAAACACGACACCATGGCAGTGGTCTCTCTCCCTGCTCCTGCTGCCACCTCCCTGGCGCCCCAGGCTAGAAGGGACTTGGAAAAGGCAAAGAGGAAGGGCAGCAGGTGACAGCAACAGTGAAGTCAGGCAAAAAGACAAAGAGCTAGACAGTGAAAACTACCAGACAGTGTTCTGCATCACCTTTCTGCAGCGTTTTTAATCTGAGTACGTGCACTGGACTCAGGTGCCCAGGCTCTGGCAGGGGGCTGCAGGGTGGCCTCTGTGAGGGGAGGTTGGGAGGTTGGGGCTGCCCTGTGCTGGACACAGCCGGTTCCAGCCAGCTCCAACCGACCCACCACAGGACACGGCTGAGCCCCGCAGCCACGATGGTGGCTCCTTGGGGAAAGCCTGGGTGAGAAAAACACTGCCCAAAAATGAGGGGAAAAGTATGAGAAACAGCCCTGCCAGCCCTGAGGGGTGAAAGGAAGGAAGGGGAGGAGGTGATCCAGGTGTCCCTGCAGGGATCTCCTGCAGCCTGTGGGAAGGACCCATGCTGGAGTAAGTTTGTTCTGAAGAACTGAAGCCCATGGAGAGGTCCTACCCTGGAGCATGGCCAGTATCAGAGGAGGAAGGAACAACAGAGAGCAGCTGTCTTGGACTTATCATAAATCCCCATTCCCCATCCTCCTGTGCTGCTTGAGGGGGAAGCAGAGGAGTTAGGAATTAAGACGTGACCTTGAGTCTAGGGAAAAAATGGTGTGGGAGGATGGTGTTGGGTTTTGTCTTTGTTTCTCACCATCCAACTTTGTTTTAATTGGCAATAAATTAAATTCATTTTTCCAAAGTCAAGAAGTCAAGTCTGTTTTGCCCATGACCACAACCGATAAATGATCTGCCTAGCTTTATCTCAACCCACAAGGTTTTCTATCTTATTTTATTCCTCCTGTCCTGTTGAAGAGAAGGAATGAGGGAGCAGCTGGGTGGGCATCTAGCAGACAGGCAAGGTCAACCCACCACAATATCCTATAGCTCTTTGCCTAAGATTAGTGTTACAACCTTGTACCTTACCAAATTCATTGATAAAATGAGCATGTCAATGTGTTAGACAAAAGCTGTGATGAAGTCTTCCCTTCAGCTCAGCTGAGCTTTTGATTAAAACAGCATGTCAGCGTTGAAGTATAGATATATCCAGAACTGACAGAGACCTTTTGGGTGTGTGTTCTATCCCAAGACACCTAAACAAACAAGTCTTACTGACTTACATGCCCTTGTAGCTGACAGCAAACAAGGATTTCTGCTTTACTTTTTCCCTAACATTAAAGAAGCATTTGAGGTTCCAGTCTAATACTAGAAAACAAAGGGGACTGAAAACAAAAATGTAGAAGGCAGCCATCTCCCATCGTGTTCAAAATATGGATAAAACCGTCAAAAAGCAAGAACAGAGTAGCAACATCATGAACTCTGTCCTGAAATAGCTGAAACAAGTTACATCAGAGCTAGAGGCTCTGCAAATATCTACGAATTGCATTTATGTACCAAAGGTATTTTGTCTTATTGCTAATAAATTGCTGAATCTCTTTGTACCTCAGTTTTCTACCTGTTAAACAAAGATAATGAGTGCTACTGGTTTTTGAGGAGAAACTCCTTAATGACTGTGGACTGGTCTATTTGAGAGCCATATAAGCACAATGCAGGCATTAAAAAAAAAAATGTTTTGAAGGAGGTGATTAGTGAGGGCTCCTGAAAGCCGACAAGCTTTTAAAATATAGTTGACCCAGCTACTGGATTCAGTAACGGATTCTTACACATTTATGGCTTTTGTTGGACCTAAGCTTATGTGATTTGCTCCTCATCTCAAAAGGAGTCTGTAGCACAGCTAGGAGTCCCAAAAGCTACAAAGACATCTTACCCTATTTTGGTATAGAGCAAATATTAAAGAAAGATACATAGAACTGTACTTCAAACCATGACTTTGTATTATAATCTCTTGAAGCATTTCTGAAATATTTGCTTAGGTCACGGGATAAATTGACAAATGCCTGGATTAAAGCATCTAAATAAAGATCCTGATGCAAATGCCCAAATTTGCTGTTAAGTGAAGCTGCTTTTTAAGGTTCTCTCTCTTGAGGTAAGTATTGCTGGGATTTTTATGTGCTTATGTGTTATTTCCATCAGTTCTGAATAAAAGAGCTGCAGGCAGGAGTATTTCATGCTTGGCTGGCTGGCAGTTTCTCCACTTGTGATGCAGGTCCAGCCTTGTAATAAGATAGAAGCTAATAGACAATCTCCATTACAACTGCTCTCAGGTAGTGCAAAGATCAGTGAAAACACCGGGACTAGCATCTCTTTTGGCCTTAAAAAAGTTGCACTGACATACCAAAACTCCTCTCTTTACAACAGGGAAGTTCAGAGCTGTTGAGGCTCATTATTCCACTGCTGGATGCAGAAATGAGTAACTGTTGCTCAATTCTGTACCCTTTTGTTTTCCCCAAAGTTTCACTCTACTTTTTGAGTAATAAAGATATTTCCCCAATTACTTCTCAAACAGCTACTGTTGCATGTCGGTTTGAAGGCTCAGACTTCAGAGAAAGAACACCAACAGTACACCGAGGAGACTATAAATGCCATTTCCCATTTGTGATGGAAGCCTCATGGAAGTCAGTGGCTGCTCAGCCAATAGAGATCTTACTTAAAATCAACGCAGGATTTAAGATAGCAAACACCAACCATGACCTAGTATGTAAGAGTAGGTATTAAAATATATGTAAAAACGGTTAAGACTGCTCATAACATCCACCTCTGTGCCAATGCTGATGGAAAGAGTAGCCGCTTCCAAGGAAGTGTTCAAGGCCTGGTCTGATGCAGCTTTGAGGAACCTGATCTAGTGGGAGGTGTCCCTGCCCATGGCAGAGGGGTTGGAACTAGATGATCTTTAAGATTCCTTCCAACCCAAAGCATTCTATGATTCTATCTTCTGGTCCCATTCTATGATTCTATCCTCTGGTCCCACACAATCTACAGATATTCTGGTCTTAGTGATGCAGAAGCCACGCGGCAGAGACAGGAAGACATTGTAGCATTATCAAAAGGCAAAGGAAGCAAGGTCAGTGCCTCAACAAATTCAAGGACCGTGTTCTTAGCATACTGAAGACCACAGAGGTGGCTCATATATTTGAAACAACTGAAATTCTTCTCCACCCTTTCTACACGGTGGCAGGGGGCTTCTGGCCTGCTCATAGAGAAAAATCTACCCTTGGCTGTACTGGGAAGGGCTTTAACTATGTGTCATTGTCCTGGTTCG